>QGSO01001109.1:0-63072 GCA_011037825.1 Carya cathayensis
AAAAAAAAAAAGAAGAGAGAGGTGGAAAAAAGGTAGACCTCGGCGACGGGAGGAGGCTGGGGATTCCATGCCATCTTCTAATCGTCGGCGAGGACCACCGTTGAGCTGCCATCTCTGATGATGTTGCGTGCATGTTGCTGGAGAAGGTCTGGTGCGGCGCTAGTCTTTATCTGAATGAAGAAGAAGAGTTTTTATAAGTTAGGTTTTCATTACATGTGTAATAGGCTGAAGGTTTATGGGCTGTGGGCTTTGGCCCAATCCTTTATATTAAATAGATTTTATTATTTCTGATGGATTAAATGTTTGGGCTGTGGATTAACTGGGCTTGTCCCAGTCCAAGAGAAGAGAAATAAACGGGCCTATGGGCCACTGATTTGGCCCAGCCCAGTAAAAGAACCAGAAAGAAACCGGGCCTGAACAGTAAACCGGCCCAAGTCAACACATCCAGTTGACTTTGGACTCGGTCCGGTTTGGTGACCGGTCATATTAAAATAATAAATTATTTTAATAATTATTTATTTAAAATTTTTTTTTCTCTTATATATTTATTAATTTTATATATATGTTATTATTGTTATTTACATGTATAAAAATTTTATTAATGCTAAATTTATATGCATGTTATTATTATTAAATACATGTATTAAATTTTATTAAATGTTATATGCATGTTATTATTGTTAAATACATGCATTAAATTTCATTAAATCTTATGTACATGTTATTATTATTAAATACATATATGAATTGTTTAGTTTGGTTCTTATTATCATGCTATATATAATTGTTTATCCAATATGGACAAATGATTAATATCAAAAATTAAAGAAAAACTTGGTTGCCTAAAGGTACAAGATTTTCTTAAATTTTGGTAAATAATTATTAAAATCCATAGTAAGGTGGATACGATAGAGTGGACAATTATGTGTATCAAAATCTACTCCCAAATGAGGGTTTTGGTGATACTACTAGTTCATCTATCAAAAGGAAAGTTGGAGGGAACAATTTGTATGTCAGAATTTACTCCCAAAGGAGAATTATGATGATACACTTAGTTCATCCACAGAATTTAATATTAGTGAGAACACTTTGTGTATTAAGACCTACTCCCAAAGGAGGGTCTTGATGACACTATTAGTTCATCCATAATTATTTAAATTCTGATGATTGTTTATAAGTGTCTAACTCAAAGCATTATGTGATAAATATTTTCTTGCAGTAACTGTACCGACATCATTACATTCACAAACTTCATTAGTTCCTGTTTTGAATGGCTCTAATTTTTCTGAGTGGGTTGAGCAAGTCAGATTCGCCTTAGGGGTCCTAGACTTGGACTTATCCCTTACAAGTCCAAAACCTCCACCCCTCACTGAAAAAAGTAACAAGGATGAGAAAGAGTCATTTAAACAGTGGGAGAAATTAAACAGGTTGAGTCTAATGTTCATGAAAATGACCATTTCTGAAAATATCAAAAATTCACTCCCTAGTGTTGAGGATGCCCAAATTTTATTTTTGAAAAATGCCGAGGAGAGATTTAAGTCTACAGATAAGTCTTTAGCAGGAACACTGATGGCTAGACTTACCACCATGAAATATGATGGAGCCAAAGGAATGCAAGAGCATATCCTTGAAATGACAAATATTGCCGCCAGATTACAAACCCTGGGAATGAAAGTAGAGGAGTCCTTTATTGTTCAGTTTATCCTGAACTCATTGCCACCTCAGTATAGTCCATTCCAGATGCATTATAATTCTATTAAGGATAAATGGAATGTGAATGAGCTGGCAAGTATGGTAGTTCGGGAGGAAGTAAGACTGAAACAACAAGGGCATTACTCTGCTAATTTTGTGACGAAAGAAGCTGGAAAGAAAAAGCACCATTATAGTAAAATGAAACGAATTGGACCACCAAGAGGAAAGGAGCCTGGAAAAGTTAATCAGGTTCAACATAGTAGTACCAAATGCTACTGGTGTGGGAAAAATGGACACATGAAATCTGAGTGTCAGAAACGTAAGGCTTGGTTTGAAAAGAAGGGGATACTTTACAAGTCAAACACCAAGCCCCAGTGAGCGATTCATTTTTATGGGAAATGAGAATAAGGCTGAAGTTTTGGCCATAAGGACTTTTCGTTTAGTTTTGAGTACTGGTCATTGTTTAGACTTTCATAACACAGTTTTTGTGCCTTCTGTGAGGCGTAATTTGATTTCCATTTCTAGACTGGACACTGATGGTTATTCATTTTCTTTTCATAATGGTAGTTTCAATTTGTTTAGAGACACTTTATCTATTGGTTCTGGGTTTCTTTCCGATGGTCTTTATCGACTTTGTCTCGATAATTCATTTGTTCATAATACCTATACCCATAACCATGAAATGTGTATTGGAACGAAAAGAAATATGATGGATGAACATTCTTATGACTTGTGGCATAAGAGATTGGGGCACATCTCGAAAGAAAGGTTAGAGAGATTAGTAAAAGAAGGAATACTTCCGCATTTAGATTTTACTAATCTTGAAGTATGTGTGAATTGCATTAAAGGAAAGCAAACCAAACATACTAAGAAAGGTGCCACAAGAAGTAAAGAGCTTCTTGAAATAATTCACACAGATATATGTGGACCATTCTCCACTGAATTTTTTGGTGGAGAAAAGTATTTTATCACCTTTATAGATGATTTTTCACGGTTTGGATATATCTATATGCTACATGAGAAATCTCAAGCTGTTTCAGTCCTTGAGGTATTTCTCATGGAGGTGGAAAGGCAGTTAGATAGAAATGTGAAAGTCATCAGGTAGGATAGAGGTGGAGAATACTATGGAAAGTATGACGAATCGGGTCGTAACCCTGGCCCATTCGCCAAACTTCTTGAACAGCGTGGCATTGTTGCACAGTACATGATGCCAGGGACGCCACAGCAGAATAGTGTTGCTGAAAGGCATAATCAGACCTTATTGGATATGGTCAGAAGTATGATAAGCAATTCTACCTTACCCAAGTCATTGTGGGGTGAAGCCATTAAAACGGCAACTTATATCTTAAACCGGGTTCCTAGTAAGTCAGTTCCAAAAACTCCTTTCGAGCTATGGACTGGTAGGACACCAAGTTTAAGACACATGCATGTTTGGGGTTGCCCAGCAGAAGCAAGACTTTACAACCCACATGAAAAGACATTGGATCCCAGAATAGTAAGTGGGTACTTTATTGGGTACCCAGAGAGATCCAAAGGGTATAGATTTTACTGTCCTAATCACAGTCCGAGAATAGTAGAAACAGGGAATGCCAAATTCATTGAACTTGGCAAAATCAGTGGGAAAATAGAACCTAGAGATGTGATCATTGAGGAAGTACGAGTAGATGTCCCTATACCTACATCCTCAGAAAAGATAATGGTTCCTCTAATTGATCATCACAATGATACATTGGAACAAGAAAATGATCACCCATCTCAGAATGATAATACCACTGATGAACCAAGTTCGGAGTCACCAGAACAGATAGTCTTACGCAGATCTCAGAGAAATTGGAGACCTGCTATTTTAGCTGACTATGTGGTATATCTCCAGGAATCTGAATTTGACATTGGGACAAGTGAAGATCCACTAACTTTTTCACAAGCCATAGAGAGATGTGATTGTAGTAAATGGATCGATGCCATGAAAGAAGAGTTGAAATCCATGGATCAAAATCAAGTTTGGGATCTCATTGAGTTGCCTGAAGGGTGTAAAAGAGTTGGGTGTAAATGGGTCTTTAAGACCAAACGTGACTCTAAAGGCAACGTCGAACGACATAAGGCCAAACTTGTTGCTAAGGGTTTCACCTAAAAAGAAGGCATTGATTACAAAGAGACCTTTTCTCCAGTATCTAAAAAGGACTCTTTCAGAATCATTATGGCATTGGTGGCTCATTTTGATTTAGAGTTACACCAGATGGATGTGAAAACAGCTTTTCTAAATGGAAGTTTGGATAAAGTGGTCTACATGGAGCAGCCAGAGGGCTACTCAGAAAAGGGCAAAGATCACCTAGTATGTAGGCTTAAGAAATCAATATACGGGCTTAAATAAGCTTCCCGACAATGGTACTTAAAGTTCAATGATACCATTACTGCCTTTGGATTTAAAGAGAACATCGTTGATCGATGTATATACCTAAAGGTCAGTGGGAGTAAGTTTATAATTTTGATCCTGTATGTTGATGATATCTTGTTGGCTAGTAGTGATCTTGGCTTACTTTATGAAACCAAGGGTTTTTTATCTAAGAACTTTGAAATGAAAGATATGGGTGAGGCGTCCTTTGTTATCGGAATTGAAATCCTCCGAGATTGAAAACAAGGATTGTTGGGATTGTCTCAGAAAAGTTACATAGAAAGAGTTCTTGAGAGATTTGGCATGAAAAGTTGCTCATCACTTGATACTCCGATATCAAAAGGTGATAAGTTTAGCCTATCAAAATGTCCTAAAACTGAGTGGGAGCATAAAGAGATGGCAAAAATTCCCTATGCTTCGGTTGTAGGGAGTTTGATATATGCACAGATTTGCACGAGAACAGACATTAGTTTCGCAGTTGGCATGCTTGGGCATTACCAGAGTAACCCAGGGATGTCTCATTGGAAAGCAACAAAGAGGGTATTGCGATATCTGCAAGGAGCTAAGGATTACCAGCTTACCTTTAGGAGAACTGACGACTTAGAGGTAACTGGATACTCAGACTCTGATTTTGCCGGTTGTTTTGATAGTAGGAAATCTACTTCTGGATATGTTTTCCTACTAGCCGGTGGAGCGATCTCATGGAAATGTATGAAGCAAACTATCACTGCTTCATCAACAATGGAGGCTGAGTTTGTGGCGTGCTTTGAGGCCACAGTGCATGGTTTATGGCTGAGGAACTTTATCTCAGGGCTTGGAGTTGTCGACTCTATAGACAGGCCGCTGAGAATTTATTGTGATAATTCCTCTGCAGTATTTTTCTCCAAAAATGATAGGTATTCTAAAGGTGCTAAACACATGGAACTCAAATACTTAAGTGTCAAGGAGGAAGTACAAAAACAAACAGTGTCCATAGAACATATTAGTACTACGCTTATAATAGCAGACCCATTAACGAAGGGTCTAGTAGCGAAGCAGTTTAAAAAGCATGTTGACAGAATGAGCTCGTAGATGTTTTATTTTATTTTGGACACTTAATGATAGCTATTATGATTGTTTTGTTTCTGTTTTCTTGTCTTTCCATTTCTTTGTACATTGAATAGTCTGGAAGAATGATGACAAGATAATGTCTGCAACAGACATGAATTGGAACCCAAGGCATCACGGTATTAGCCTTAATTATCCCAATTAAAGATCATGTTAAATTGGTTGCTGGTGTTGTGGTACATGGAAGAGAATTTGTTGATTATATAACAGAGAACCGCCATGACTCGCATCAGTAGTTGATTTGACATTGATATTACAGAACTCATGTAATGTACTTTGAGTTATGAAAGTATCAGGAAATGAATTTGCGCAGTATGGTTAATTTCCTCTAATAAACCCATGAACGAAAAATATTATTTTATGGGCGTATGGGCCAAGTGGGAGAATGTAAGAGTTTTTATTAAAACTCTATGTCCCACACACCCATCATAATAAAGTTCGAAATAGTTCAAACTTATCAGATAAAAGATGAGTGATAACGGGATAAGAATACTCCTAAAGAGATAAGATTAAAACTCTATCTCTAATTATAGTCAGATACAAACTTTGAGATTTCTTGATGGTCAGAAATCTATAAATAACACTGAGAAGTTAAAGGGTTCTCACCTACAACATTAGAGTGACTTTTGCCATCGTGAGACACTTGTGAGGTAAAGTTGTTAGGGTGATCCTTTCCTCATAGTCAGATCTATTTTTTCATCGAACTGATGGAGAAAGGTACGTATTGTTCGTCACTGTTTATTATTGTAGATCATATAAAATCGAAGATCCATTTATTAATGTTCATGTTAAAATATTTAACATAGTGAGCCTGGACTTGCCGCAAGGTCTATGTAAAACTCTAGTAGAGCTGCAGTACTGAACGAGTTGGGCTATTTATGGTCATCTGATCATGTGAAAACTCACCGAAGATTAACTCTTGATCGTGATGGTAACCTTCGATTATACAGCCTGGAAGCAATGAATGAAGGGTGGGATTGGGTTGTCACATGGCAAGCGGTGTCGGATCCATGCACGATTCATGGCATATGTGGGCCCAATAGTGTTTCTAGTTATGATCATGCCTCCGGTAGGAGATGCTCTTGCTTGCAGGGATTCAAGATCAAAGATCCAACTGATTGGTCTTCTGGGTGTGAAGCAGAATTCAATCTCCCTTGCAATCAGAGTCATGAAAAGCTGTCTAGTTTCGTCCAACTTTCTCATTTTCATTTCTATGGCTATGATTTAGAGTTCCTGCCTAATGTGACCTTACAACATTGTGAAAACGAATGCCTAAGGACGTGTAGTTGCAAAGGTTTCCAATTTGTATTTAAAGCAGATTACGGTGGCTATTTATGTTACCCCAAGTATGAGTTATACAATGGACAACTTACACCAAATTTTGAGGGAGACTTGTATTTAAGAGTACCCAAAGCTGGTTTTGTCTATAACAAGACGCTGGATGCCGCCGAATCATGGTTGAATTGCACAGCCGAACTTAGCAGGCAAGTTAGAGGAACGTATGAAAATGAGACAGTGAAGCTTTTGCTTTGGTTTATTACTGCAGTGGGAGGCCTAGAGGTAACCTGCATTTTCCTGGTGTTCTTTTCCTTGTTCATGAGCAGTAAGAATTCCGACCCAGTTGCAGAAGGACACCTCCTGATGTCTAGATTCAAGCGATTCAAGTTTTCTGAGCTGAAAAAGGCCACGCGGGGATTCGTTGAAGTGATTGACGAGGAGGGGGAGGGGTAGTATACAAAGGTATACTGCCCGATAAGCGAGTTGCAGCAATCAAAAGACTCGACGAAGCTAACCAAGGAGAAGCCGAATTCCTAACAGAAGTAAATACCATTGGGAGGCTTAACCACATGAACTTGATAGACGTGGGGATTCTGCGCAGAGGGAAAGCATAGGCTTCTGGTGTACGAGTACATGGAGCATGGATCCTTAGCAGAAAAACTTACTTCTAACGAACTTGATTGGAGAAAGAGGTTTGATATTGCAGTGGGCACAGCGAAAGGCCTAGCTTATTTGCATGAAGAGTGCCTAGAGTGGGTTTTACATTGTGATGTAAAGCCTCATAACATACTCTTGGACTTCAACTTTCAACCAAAGGTAGCAGATTTTGGTCTGTCTAAACTACTGAATAGAGGTGAGCGTGACCATTCAAGCTTCTCAAAGATGAGAGGAACTAGAGGTTATATGGCTCCTGAATGGGTTTATAATCGTCCTATCACCTCTAAAGTTGATGTCTATAGCTATGGGATTGTGGTGCTGGAAATGGTTACTGGAAAGAGCCCCACAGGTACGCAGCATAGCTCTGGTGGCGGAGGGGCGAAAGAGCTTAATAGATTGGACACCCTGGTGAGGGAGAAGATCATGATGCATGCTGATGGCCGTGAAGCTTCAAGGGAGTCGTGGAATATTGAGGAGATTGTAGATCCAAGCTTGGGCGGCAGATATGACTCTGCTAAGATGGAACTTCTGCTCAAGGTGGCTTGGCAATGCGTTGCAGAAGATAAGGATGATAGGCTCACCATGACCCAGGTTGTAGAGATGCTTCGCTGCGACGAGGTCAACTGATATATATATCTACGTTAACCGTAAGATGAATAATTTATAATGTGTTTTTTTTTTTTTAATATAAAAAACGAGACGACGAGACCCCCAATAATGTAACTTATTAATTTTAACTTTTTTTATTTATTTACTTTTTTGCAAATTGATAATTTGACAACTCTTTAACACGTTCTGATATTATTATTATTTTATATGAAATCTTGTTATAGGTATATTTCCTATTGACATAGGATCTGTCCATATTTATTTATTTTATTTAGGGCGAAGTTAATGGGTTCAATTAAATATGTGGATAATTTAGAGCATGTCTAAAATTCAAGGGGTAAGGATTAATATCTTCCTTTACGCAGGTCGAGTAGGTTCTAGGTATCTTTTTCTTTGTGGTATACTAATTCACTAGAAACTCGATAAGGTATCTGGTTGAAAAACATTGTTAATTTTCTGGCACCTCTGTTTACTACCAAAGTTGAATTGCCTACTTCCAAGTTTGCCAAGAATTCCTCCAGAATTAAAAAAGGTAACACAGAAAATAAAGAACACAAGAACACAGAAGAATTACGTGGTTCGATCCTAATGATCTACATCCATGGCAGGAATAGCTAGGAGCTTTTTCTCTTATTTATGAAGATAAACAATATAGTTTTATATAAGATCACAACCTCACAGATGACCTCGCACACAGACTATCTGTAGAGTCTTTCCTTATATCATGCACTTTTGTATCCCTCTTAGTGTAACGTACAAAACAATTACAGAGCCTCACATTTATACACTTGTATAGATTACACATAGAAAATGACCCTGCAGCCCTTTACCTCAAAGTAATATAATACCCAAGTCATGTTTCTTGAATCTTGAATCTTGATTCTTGGCAGCAGGCTTTAATTCATTCTTTACTTGAGTAAGAATCTAATTGTTTGACATCTTATTCAACAATCTCCACCTTGGCAAGCACTTCGTCCTTGCAAGCTGTCTCCATCCTCCTAGTTGTTCCTGCAGGTTCCCCCTATCAGGTACTAACAATTTCCCATGTTAATCAAGTTAAGACAGTATCTAAACTTGATTGTAGGTAAAGATTTTGTCATCATGTCTGAGTGATTGTCTTTGGTTGGAATATTTTCCAAGCCAATCTCCCCAGTAGATATGATGTCTCTCATGAAATGAAGCCTAACATCTATATGCTTGGATCTCTCATGATATACATTATTTTTGACAAGATATATGGTGCTTTGATTATCACAGTGAACTGTGACACTGCCTTTGTACATGCTTAGTTCATGAGAGATCCCTTTTAGCCATATAGACTCCTTTATTGCCCCAGTCATTGCCATGTATTCAGCCTCAGTTGTTGATAAGGCTACCACTGACTGTAAGTTTGCCTTTCAACTGACAGCTCCTCCAAAAATGGTGAACACAAAACCAGTTAGTGATTTCCTTGTGTCTATATTTCCAGCATAATCAGAGTCAACAAAGCCTTGTAGATTTGATCCTATTTGCACATTTTCACCAAATTTAAGTCCTAAGCACTTAGTACCAGATAAGTATTGGAACACACATTTAAGAGCATGCTAGTGTGGTTTACCTGGATTGCTCATAAATCTGCTTATAATGCTGACAGCATAGGTTAAATCTGGCCTAGAGCCGACCATGGCATACATGATGCTCCCAACCATGCTAGCATATGGAATTTTATTCATAAAGTCTTTTTCCTCATCAATTTTAGGTGCTTGAGTGACTGACAATTTAAAATGCTGCCCAATAGGGGTGCTTACAGGTTTTACTTGGTCCATACCAAATTTGTTTAGAACTTTTGAAATATATGATTTTTGAGATAAGTAGAGAAGCCTTTTATTCCTTTCTCTTATTATCTCCATTCCCAGAATTCTCTTGGCAGGACCCAATTCCTTCATTTCAAATTCTGACTTAAGCATGCACTTGACTTGGTCAATTTGAATTCTGTCCTTACATGCAATAAGCATGTCATCCACATATAACAATAGGTATATTGGATTTTCATTGGCTTGCTTGTAGTATACACAGCTATGATAATTGCTCCTACTGAAACCATTGTGAATCATGTGGTTGTCAAATTTTTTATACCATTGTCTTGGGTACTGTTTAAGTCCATAAAGTGATTTATTTAATAAACACACTTGATTCCTAGTGGTTTCAGTAGAGAAGCCTTCGGGTGGTTGCATGTATAGAACTTCTTCAAGTTCACCATGCAAGAATGCTGTCTTGACATCCAATTGTTCCAAATGCATGTCTTGATAAGCTACATAAGAGAGTAAAAGTCTTATGGAGCTGTGTTTAACTACAGGGGAGAAGATTTCATTGTAAGCCACTCCTTCCTTCTGTGTAAACCCCTTAGCAACTAACTTAGCTTTGTACCTAGGTAGTTCAACCCCTTGAATGCCCTCTTTTCTTTTGAAGATCCACTTGGACCCTATTAGTTTCTGATTTCCTAGTTTTGGAACCATTTCCCATGTTTTATTTTTATTTAGAGACTCCATTTCCTTTTGCATTGCAAGCATCCATTTTTCTGCCTCTTTGCTAGCCATAGCTTCCTTGAAGGATTTAGGTTCCATTTCAATTATTTCCTCAGCAATAGTAAGAGCAAAAGTAGTAAGTTCAACTTGCACATACCTTTGAGGAGGTTTTATTACTCTTCTTTCCCTATCTCGGGCTGATTGGTAGGTATTTTCTCCACCTTGATTCCTAGCCTCTAAACTGGAGTCCTCAGTTTTACTAAGCTTAGTTTCATGATTACAAGGTGAGTCTATTGGCTACTCCACCTCAAGATCAGCAGTGGCAGGTGATTGTTCATCACAATCTGATTTTTCTTTCTTTCCTACCATTTGCCTCTCATTAAAGGTTACATCCCTACTAATAATACACTTTTGTTTTCCAGGTTCATTTATGCACAATTTGTATCCTTTTACCCCTTCAGGATATCCCACAAAAATGCACTTGAGTGCACGTGGTTCCAACTTATCTATTTTTTAGTATGCATAGGCTACACATCCAAAAATTCTTAAGTGGTCATAACTTGAAGGTTTTCCTGACCAGATTTCTTGTGAAGTTTTGAAGTTTAAGGTTGAGGAAGGACACCTGTTAATTAGGTGTACAGCAGTAGCAGCAGCTTCAACCCAAAAGGTTTTTGATAAACCTGATGTGGCCAGCATGCATCTCACCCTTTCCAAAATGGTTCTATTCATTCTTTCAGCTATACCATTCTGTTGGGGGTGTTTCCCTAACAGTTTTATGCCTAGCCAACCCTTCCCTCTTACAAAATTCATTAAATTCATTGGACAAATACTCTAAGCCATTATCTGTCCTTAATCTCTTAACTTTTCTACCAACCTGATTTTCTACTAGATTTTTCCATTCCTTGAATTTAGCAAAAGTATCACTTTTTTTTTTTCAAGATGCATAACCATACTTTCCTAGAGTAGTCATCAATAATAGTTAGAAAATACCTAGCATCCCCATGTGACATTATTGTTGCAGGTCCCCATAAGTCTAAGTGGATGTAATCCAAAGTTTGCTTGGTTTTATGAGTAGCTGTTTTGAAGCTGACTCTTTTTGATTTCCCAAGTATGCACTCCTCACAGAAAGGTAACTCTCCAAGATTCTCATCTTTTAGTAAACCTTGTTTCATGAGCTCTTGAAGGCGTTGTTGACTAACATGTCCCAGCATTCTATGCCATGGAAGAACCTTGTCTTCCATCTTCGTTTAGACTGGAGAAGCTTCACCAATGATTGTCTTGCCAACCAGTGTGTAGAGACCATTTCTTATTACTCCTTTCATGATAGTAAGTGATCCTTTTGCAACCTTTAAGATTCCAGATTCTGATTTAAAGGTACAACCAGATTGGTCTAGCGTTCCAAGAGAAATTAAATTTCTCTTCAACTCAGGTATGTATCTTACTTCTCTAAGTAACCTCTCCATACCGTCATGCATCTTCAACCTTACTAACCCAATTCCTAGAATCTTGCATGATTTGTTGTTACCAAGAATCACATGTCTTCCATCAAGATCAGTAAAGGTTTCAAACCATGATCTAGAGAGACACATGTGGAATGAACAGCCTGAGTCCAAGATCCATTCATTTTTTGAATCCACTTCTGAGACATTCAGAACCTCAGCGCTTTCATACCCATCCAAGACCACAACTGCATCTCCTTCCTCCTTAGACTTGTTTCCCACATTTTGCCTCTTTTCTAGACAATCCATTTTAAAATGTCCTTCCTTATGGCAGATGAAACATTTTAATTATTTCCCTTTCAATTTTGACCTGGTTTTGATGTTCTTTCCCTTGAAATTCCTTTTTTCTGGCCTACCCCTTACAACAAGACCTTCTCCAGTTTCTGTTTTATTCTCACTTTTGTTTTGTAACTCCCTTGAATGCAAGACAGATTGAACCTCTTCAAGTGAAAGGCTTTCTCTCCCATACATCATACTTTCTTTAATGTTTTCATAAGAGGAGTCTAAAGAACTCAATAACAGAATTGTCTGGTCCTTATCTTCTATTGTTATGTCTATGTTTGCAAGATCTAAGATGATCTTATTAAACTCATCAAGATGATCTTCCATAGTCATACTTGGTGTCATCTTGAAGGTGTAGAGCCTTGTTTTCTTATGGAGTCTGTTTGCAAGAGATTTTGTCATATACAAATTCTCTAGTTTTAACCAAATTCCAGCTGCAGTATCTTCTTGAGCAACTTCCCTCAAGACTTTGTCTCCAAGAGAAAGTATGATGGTACTGTGAGCCTTCTGCAGAACTTGTGCCATTTCTTTTTCTGATAAAGAACTCAGTTTCTTTTCTCCAAGAATTGCATCTTGGAGTCCTTGTTGAACTAGTAGTGCCTTCATCTTAATCCTCCATAGTCCAAAATCATTCTTCCTCGTGAACTTCTCGACATCAAACTTGGTTGTCCCCATCGACCTTGCTCTTGATACCACTTGTTAATTTTCTGGCACCTCTATTTACTACCAGAGATGAATTGCCTACTTCCAAGTTTGCTAAGAATTCCTCCAGAATTAAACAAGATAAAATAGAAAGTAAAGAACACAAGAACACAAAAGAATTACGTGGTTCGATCCTAATGATCTACATCCACGGCAGGAATAGCTAGGAGCTTTTTCTCTTATTCATGAAGATGAACAATATAGTTTTATACAAGATCACAACCTCACAGATGACCTCACACACAGACTATCTGTAGAGTCTTTCCTTATATCTTGCACTTCTGTATTCCTCTCAGTGTAACGTACAAAACAATTACAGATCCTCACATTTATACACTTGTATAGACTACACATAGAAAATTACCCTGCAACTCTTTACCTCAAAGTAATATAATTACCCAAGTCTTGTTTCTTGAATCTTGATTCTTGATTCTTGGCAGCAGGCTTTAATTCATTCTTTACTTGAGTAAGGATCTAATTGTTTGACATCTTATTCAACAAACATGTTCTTTAAGATAAATTTATATTGCTTCCATTAATTTTTATTAAAAATGAATAATAGTTTTATAATCTGGAAAATTGCCAACTCGACCATTCCCATTGAACATGCTACATGATAAAGAGTAAGCAGCAACTCACCGCTAATTTAATTGTATCCATGTATATTGGAAGACTTTAGATTGAGGAGATGATGATCGATCGATCAGGTCATTATTGACTACTAAAAGAATCCAAAATGATCGATCAAGTCATATATATGTTTGTTGCGTGAATTACAATTTGATAGTGTACCCCACTAGTATCCCTAATAAAATCCCTCCTGCAGCTTTCCCTACGCAATGGAAATTAAGGAACCTTCATACATGCACGATCCTAAAACAGACTTTGTAAAAGATGACTCAACTTTGTAAAAGGCAATGTACTTGTCTTTTTTCAGGACAAATGTCAGATCTGCAAGGTTTGGTGGTGACGAGTCTGATAATTTGGCGTGTGTATTGAGAACCCCGCATGGTGATTTTCACAAAACCACCACTTTCCTCCGAATGATTTTCGACCTATGAATTTACTTGTGCCATGTGTGTCTCTCAGGAGTTGCCAGAAACCTGTAGATCTATCTTTTCGGCCTTGAAGAAAGCAAAATAAAATAAAGGAAAAGAAATCTTGATAGACAACATGAGTGAATGGAGGAAGGAGGGAATGAGAGGGAGGAGGAGAGTGAGGAGAGAGGAAGCCGAAGCCTCCTCCCCTTATGTGAAAATCAGATTTGAAGCTCTTAATTTTTAACAAGAGAGAGAATGGGGGAAGGAGTCTCCTTCTCTCCACATTTTGTATATAAATTAATATTACATTGTATCTCTCGAGTGAGATATATAGGGACAATATTAAATAGATATTATAGTAGTAATCCATCAATATTTAATATTATCAAAGAATTTAAATATACTAATAATAATTAATGTTGTAATTTGGTTTGGCTAATATATGAAGAAATATGGAAGAAATTCTGTAACGTACTTGCCCCAACTTGAAGTTTTCACATGGGAGAGAGCTAAATACGTCAGGTGTGTCTTTTAATATTCATTATTGCTCAAAATATTTATACCGGCATCAGACTTTGATCTCAAGAATATAGATTTGGCTCTCGTATACAGAAAGATCAAGATCCATTTAAGTTTGTATATAAATTTGAGGTCTCAACTAAGTGGGGGAAATATATATGGTTAATAGAATGGATCATATTTATGGTCAATATGTTCTTCTTCGGATTATTAGTTTATTAGAGTGCATTTGAGTGCTGAGATGATATGAACCCACCTCAAATATTTTTGTACGATAGGCTATACTCTGCATCCAAACATTTTTACTTGAACTCATCATGTTTCTTCACTGTTCCTTGATTGAACAATTTGATATTGTTGCATGGCGGAGGAGTCAGTAAAAATCATTGATGTGCAATGCCCAAGCTATATGAACAAGCTCTAAGGAGATGCTTGGTGGAATGAAACGATACGAGAAATTTGTAAATAGTAATAAAATAGTTTGTAAATAGTAATTGTGAAATGGTTTGTGAATAGTAGTGAAATTATTTGAATTAAGATGTTTTATTGAGTTTTGTAACATAAGAAAGAAAAAGTTGAATAAAAATATTATAAAATTAAAATATTGTTAGAATATAATTTTTGCTTTAGAACTCAAAATTTGAATTCTTTTTCACGTTTTATTTAGAATGCTAACGACGTGTTTGATATATCTTTGGGTCGGGCTATCAGTGGTTTAGGTCTTCTGCTTACGACCTGTAGCAACATAGAAAGGATCGGGAGGAGTGGCTTGAGGTGGCCCAGGTAACCTCCGATGCTTAAGTTAGTAATGACTTATTAAAGAGTAAGAGAAGAGGGTGAATGCAGAGTTTTTAGCGGGAAGATTTGATTAGAGAGTAAGCCGATCCTTTTACCTGAAGGTCCAGGGATCTTATATACCCAGCTCAGAGGGTTAGATGGCCATACGCTGTGGCTTGGGGGGAAGGGAAATCCTCTCGGAGCTCCCTCCGCCATACCATCTTTAATACGGCATGGCCCTCATAGTTCAGTCATTAATGTGGCATGATTATCTAGTAAACTCATTTAATCCGGCATGATCTCTTGATGCTGCCTTGAGTCTAGTCCTTTTTTCGTGGCATGCTTCATTCTCATTCCTTCAGTTCGGACTCCCGAGCTTCCGTTGTAACTTCCCATCTTGGCTCGGATAGTTATACCCAATTTATATGGGTTATAAGTTCTTCCCGAGCTGCTAGGAGGCTCATGCGGGTTTGGGCCAGACCCCTTTGAGTTATCTGAAATAAGAGGAACCTACCTGTTGTTGGGCTTGAGCTGGCCCCCGTGGGCCTCAGGTCCCCTACAAAAATACCTCCAACATAGAAATTTGAAAAAATTGTAATGGTTAAATAATGATTAGATGAAAAAAGTTAAAGATTTCAAATTAAAAAATATTTATATTTGAGTGATGTTTGAAAAAGAAATGAGATAAAATGAAACTATTTCTACCCTGTGCCTAAGCCACTTGAACAAGCTCTGCCTCCATTGATATGAAGCTACCCTCCAATTCTAAATAATTTTTGAATTTTTCAATGAGATAAACTTCAAACAGGGTAGAGTGTAAAACTCCTTTTTTTCGCTGTCCAATACAAAAATGCCACATCATAGGTTCATGAAAAAACATTTACATGCATGCTTCACACAATCTTACCTCCCCTTCCCTTTTCCCCCACCGCGTACTTACTCTATAAACACAAATCAAAGGATCCAACCCTTCCTCCAATGGATCAAACACCTTTTTCAGCTCACAAAGACAAATAGGGACAAGCCCGAAGAGATAAAAAGTAATCCTCATTAACACCCACTTTGGAGAACAATACAGAAAATGGATTAAAAGAAAATAGATACATATGGATATGGTTCCATAGAAAAACAAACGAAAAAAAATGTAGACATCAGCACTGGTTGTTAAAATAAGCTGAGAAGAAGGAAAATAAGAGAGAGAGAATGTGTGGAGGAAAAAAATATCCTTCTACTCCGTCGTATTTTTTGCTGTACATGGTGTTATTGCTTTATACTACAAGAGGGAAAACAAATCCTAACTAACTAAGGAATATTCTGGACAGCTATACAATGAAATTACATAAGAGCACATTACATCTTAGCTAAGGGAAGGACATTCTAGTAAATGGACAGATAAACTATTACAAACAACTTGTTTATTAGCTGGTGATTGGAGTCTTCATATTAGCACCATCTATGTTGCCACGAGGAGCTCCATCATTTGGAGATGTGGGGATACTTATGTCATTCTGTATATGCTACTCTAATACCCCCCCAACAAGATGGAGAATAGATATTAGCTATTCCCATCTTGGAGAGGTGTAAAAATAGTAGGTAAGATGGTAGGGATTTGGTGAATATATTAGCAAGTTGTGAATGTATGTGCAATTTTGATGCAACCTTCGAGGATTTTATCTCGGATCAAGTGACAATCCACCTCAATGTGTTTTGTCCTTTCATGAAAAACGGGGTTGGCTGCTATGTGCAAGGCAGCTTGGTTGTCACAAAACAAGTCAGCAACATGTGGATGAGGGATAGACAAATCAGTGAATAATTGTTTAAGCCAAGTAAATTCAATAGTAATAGAGGCCATGGCATGGTATTCTGCCTCAGCAAAAGATCTTGATACTACTGTCTCCTTCTTTGATCTCTAAGAGATGAGGGAATGGCCTAGAAGGATGCAATAACCAGTCACTGATTTTCTGGTATCAGGGCAAGATGCCAAATCTAAATCACAGTAGCCTCTTAGGTGAATGGAAGAAGATGAAGACAAAAGGATCCCTTGACCAGGTGAGTTTTTAAGGTATCTTAATACCTTGTGGGCTGCAGCAAGGTGGGAGGTGGAGGACGATTCATGAATTGACTTAGAATCTATGTTGGGTAGCTAATGTCTGGTCTTGTAATTGTAAGGTAAAGGAGACGACCAATTAGTTGTCTGTAGGGAGTAAGATTTGTTAGGGGTGTGCCAGAAGACTTGCTGAGTTTATGGTTTTGGTCCATTGGAATTTTTAATGGTTTGGAGGACAACATACCTGAATCAGCAAGAAGATCTAAAACATATTTTCTTTGGCAGAGGTGAATGCCAGTAGGGGATCGAGCAACCTCTATGCCTAGAAAGTATCTTAGACATCCAAGGTCTTTAATTCTAAATTGATTGTTCAGAAAAGTCTTAAGATCAGATATGGATTTGAGGGAATTGCTAGCAACTACTATGTTATCGACATAGACTAGTAGTGCAATGAATGTGGTGGCAGTAATGTATATGAAGAGGCTGTAATAAGCCTTTGACTGGGTAAAACCAAAGGAGATTAGAGAGGCTGAGAACTTGTCATAACATTGGCGTGAGGCCTGTTTGAGGCCATAAAGGCTACTGACAGTTTGCATACTTGACTAGGAGATCCCTTTGTGTAACCTGGTGGCTTCCTTATGTAGATTTCTTCTTTGAGCTCACCATTAAGGAAGGCATTGTTGACATCAAATTATTGAAGATGCCAACCCTTAATGGTAGCTAAGGCTAGAATAGTTCTAACAGTAACTATTTTCATTATTGGTGACAAAGTCTTATGGTAATTTACTCCTTCTTGCTGGGTAAAACCTTTGGCAACCAATCTTTCCTTCTGCTCTCAATAGTGCCATTAGAATGGTATTTTGTTTTGAAAACATATTTGCAATCAATTGGTGTTTTTCCAGGGGGTAAGTTAGTGAGGATCCAGGTTTGGTTAAGTTCTAGAGCCTCAAGTTCAGTTTCAATTGCTTTACACCAGCCAGGGTCCTTGGCAGCTTGTTTGTAAGTCTTGAGATGAATCACAATGAGATGAAATGGTGGCAGAAAATAATGAAAGGGTAGGAGATAAACGCTTATATGAAATGGAAGAAGATATGGGAAAAGAGATACCTGATGGAGAAGATGCCATGTCCATTGATTGGGAGAGTGAGATAGAACTAACTTGGTGACAATGAAAGTCTTGGAGTTATTGTGGGTCTCTTCTAGTACGAGTGGATCTCCTGAGAATAGGTTGGGATGGGAAATCTGAAATATGTGATATGGGAGAAGCAGGAGAAGACATTGAGGAAGGAGAAGAGGGAGGTGTTGGTATGCAATTTTCTGAAGGGGAAGACAAATTAGTAGAAGTAGGAAGTGATATGGGAATAGTAGGAGAAGGCATTGAGGAAATAGAAGAGAGAGGTGTTGGTATGCAATTTTCTGAAGGGGAAGACAGATTAGTAGAAGTAGGAGGTGATATGAGAGAAGCAGGAGAAGGCATTGAGGAAGGAGAAATGTAAGAGGCAGAAGAAGGAGTGAGAGGTAAGATGAAAAGGGAAAACATATTCATGGAAAGTAACATCTCTAGAGATGAAAACTGTCTTAGAATTGATGTCAAGCAATTTGTAACCTTTGACCCCAAAGGGGTAACCAAGAAAGACACATTGTCTTCCTCGAGGGGCAAGCTTGTTTCCGTGTTGAGATAGAGTAGAGGCAAAACACAGGCAACCGAAAATTCTCAGGTGAGAATAGGTGGGAACTGTGTTGAAATGTTTGAAAGTAAGGGGCTGGGAATTCAATTGATTATATATGTGGCAGTGAGAATGCAGTCAGTCCAGTAGATGTTGGGAAGGTTAGATTGTATTTTGAGAGATCGAGCTATGTTTAAAATATGTTGGTGCTTTCTTTCAGCAACCCCATTCTGTTGGGGGGTTGCCACACAAGTTCTATGGTGAATGATGTCTTTTTTATTAAAGAAGTAATTCATTTGAAACTCAAGACCATTGTTGCTTCTAAGAATTTTTACTTTTGTTTGAAATTGGGTTTCTACTAAATTGCAAAAGGCTTCAATACATGATCTGGTGTGAGATTTAGCTTTAAGGAAATAGGTCCAGGTGCTCCTAGAAAAGTCATCTACAATTGTAAAAAAATATTTTGTGCCATCATATGCTTCAACTGAGTTGATGCCCCATATGTCATAATGCATAAGTTCAAAAATGCTTTTGGTTTTATGAGTGCTGCTAGGAAATGGGAGCCTATGATGTTTGGCAATAGGGCACACATGACATGGATGAGTATCAGAGATAGTAAAGATGTGATTCTTGATAGAGGAATCTGGTATTATATTTAATCTTGAAATGGGAGTATGTCCCAGTCTACAATGCCAGAGATCAGAAACTTGATCAACATCTTTCAAAACAGCAGAAACAATAATGGTTTTATGTAAAGAAAATGAAAAATGGTTAAGAAGTGCTGATGGAGACATTGGTTCAGCAAGCAATTGGTAAAGACCATCTTTTATATCACCCATGCCAATCGTGGTCCATGACAAAATGTCTTGGAGAAAACAGAATTGTGATAGAAAAATAAAACAACAAGAAAGTGAAGAGGTTAGCTGTTTTGTTGAGATTAAGTTGAAGTTAAAAGAGGGAACACATAGTACATTGTGCAGAATTAAGTTGGGAGTGAGATGAACAGTGCCAATATGGGTGGCAGGTGCAATGTGACCATTTGGTGATTTGACTTTGAAAGAAACATGAGAGGTGATGGATGAAAAAAATGAGGTGTTACAGATCATATGATCTGTAGCACCAGTGTCAATAATCCATGGTGAGTGTGTGTTTGTATGAGATGTTTGAATGGATGAAGTGAAACAAATGAATTACCATTCATAGTGGAAGAAGAAGAACAATTTGCTTGGACATGGTTGACTGAATGAGGAGCAATAGAGACTTCCTTTGATGGCAATAGTGAGAGTAGTTGCTGGTATTGGTCTTTGGTGAGGGTGAAGTTGTTAATGGATGGATTCTCTGGTTCAAGTGAGGTCATATTGGCAGATGAAAAGCTAAGCTATTTGGGTTTGCCATGAAGTTTATGCCCAGGTGGATAACCATGCACTTTGTAGCATTTATCTGCTAGATGGCCTGTCATATGACAGTGAATGCAAATGGGGGCTTGGGCATTTCCTACTTTGAAGCAGTTGTCCAGAGTATGTCCTTGTATTTTGCAATGGGTGCAAAAGGGCCTATCTCATTTGAAAGGCTAAAGTGGTTTGGAAAATGGCTTATATGTTGTGTATGGCTGCTTGACAGCAAGGGCCATTGAATCAGGTGAAGGGGTACCTTTAAGCAGAAGATGCTGCATCTCTTACTGCTGAACCATGGAAAATATTTTGTTTATGGGAGGCAAGGGATCTAGTAGCATAATCTGTCACGGGTGGCATTAAAAGACTCATTTAAACCCATAAGAAATTGTATGACATAATCTCTTTGGTATCTATCATTTAAGACAGCAAGTTTGCCACAATTACAATTAGGCATTGGGTCAAATATTAGGAGTTCATCCCAAATAGTTTGAAGTTTTCCAAAATAAACACTTACTGAATCAGTGTCTTGGTGCAAACCTATGAGAGCCTTTTTGAGTTGGAAGATTTTATCCCCATTTTGCTGAGTGAAATGTTCTTTTAGTTCTCCCCATATTTGTTTTGCATCATCCACCAATGCAATACTGGATTTGAGAGTGGGGCTAATGGAGTTGTGGAGCCAGGAGACCACTAAGTCATTGCATCTCTCTTAAGCATCATTGAGTGGGTCAGCAGGGTCTTTTGGTTTGGTTAAGGTTCCATTGATGAAACCAAGCTTGTTCTTAGCATGAAGAGCTCTACACATAGCTCTTGACCAGATTGTATAATTCTCTTAGGTGAGAAGGTCAGGGAACAAGAGAATGGAGGGATTGTCCCCATGATCCAGGCAGTAAGGGTTGATAATATTTGCAAAATCCAAAATAATTGATGCAGGTTTTCCAATAGTCGTAGCAGAAGTTTCTCACTCGGTGGCTCTTGATACCATGTTAGAATAAGCAGAGAAGAAGAAAATAACAGAGAAAAAGGAAAATAATAGAGAGAGAATGTGTGGAGGAAAAACAAATCCTTCTATTCCATCATATTTTTTTGTTGTACATGGTGTTGTTGCTTTATACTACAAGAGGGAAAACAAATCCTAACTAACTAAGGAATATTCTGGACAGCTATACAATGAAATTACATAAGGGTACATTACATCTCAGCTAAGGGAAGGACATTCTAGTAAATGGTACAAACAACTTGTTTATCAGCTGGTGATTGAGTCTTCATATCAGCACCATCTATGCTGCCACGAGGAGCAGATTCTTCATCATCTGGAGATGTGGGGACACTGATGTCATTCTGTATATGCTGCTCTAATAATGGTCTTTTTCAAGTGACCAGATATATGGGCATGGAGGAGGTAGAGACCCTTTGTTGTTGCTCCATATTAGACTCCATGAGGCTCAAATAAGGTATGTCCAAATCATCATTCCTCAATGGAGTCAAAATTCTGGCGAGAGGACTAGAGGAGTGCCGATTGCTGGTAGAATGGTAAGGTGTGGTAGACCCACATCTGCTCTCGATGATGTAAACGGGGCTAGATACGGAGGCCCTAAAGGCTCGAGCTCTAGTGTGGAACGTCATCGTCGCCATCACGACTGTGACCAAGAACATCGTGTTGTGGGATCAACTTCCATTTGCATACATGTGGATCTACTCGAGGAGAGAGAGATTGAGGCTTGAGAGAGAGAGAGAGAGAGAGAGAGAGAGAGGGGGGGGAGAGAAAGCAAGAGGGAGAGGGGAGAAAAAAATTATAAAGTCCCACAATAGGAGGGGTGAGAGGATGGAAGGGGAGGTAAGAATAAGATTGTGTGAGGCCGGCACATAAATTTTTTTTTCACAAACCTATGACGTGGTAGTTTTGTATTGGATGGTGTAAAAATGAGTTTTGCACGCTACCCAATTCTAGAATCTCTCTTCTTCAATTATCAATAATTTTTTACTTATAAATATCCAAAAATATCAATGATAAATTTTCCAATTTAATTAGAAGATTTTGAATTAAATAAATATGAGAAAGAATAAACTTAGGATATTTGATAATATTTAATATTTTTGGAAAATTTGAATTAAAAAATATTGGAACAAAAAATGTGTAAAAATAATTTTTAACCACAGTGGTGGAAGAAGAATAATATAGATTTTTTTTTTATTAGACAATATCGAGACCCTAATAAGGTAAGTAATTTGAAAATATTTTGTACAGAGTGACGTGACTTACAACTCTTAAAGCAAGCTTTGCCCTTTCAGCTTACGATTGGGTGTTAAGGTGATTTGAGATGATATGAGTTAATTTGTGAATAGTAGTGAGTTTTGTGGGTCCATTGAGATGTGTTTGAATGTATGAAATATGTTGAAATATGTTTTAACTTTTTGTAAAAAGTTGAAAAATTAAGGAGTCACATAATTGATTGGTTTGAGATAGACCAAAATGAGCTCAGCACCCAAACAATAGTGAGTCTCATTGATGTTTAGAGTTAGTTGGTCTTTGATGTGGCATACATTGATAAAGACATTTAGTCTCAAAGTTAATATGTGATGATATTTGCAATTATATGTTGGTCCACTCTTTTTAAGAAAATGGTAAATTTAGATCTACGTAAAAAAAATTATTTTTTAATGGTGCATTCCACATTTTTTGAAACAAGCGTATGAAACTTGCACTTTGTACGACTGTATATAGAATTTAGGCCTGTAACCCGGCATTGTAAAGCCATTTTTGAACCCGACCCGACTCTGATGGATCTTATTCAAGGAGCCAACATGAACCGACTCAACCCGAACAAAAGCAACCGGGTCGAACCTGTATGACCTGACTTTAAAACCACAGTCGTTATCCGTGCTTCCAGAAACATAAATTGATTCAAATCATTCAAAGATTTACAGACCATGTGAGAGGAAGAGAGAGAAGTGGTCTTGGGATCGAAGGAGGAGAAGATCTCGAGCTGAGAAGGTGAGGCATCCCGAAGCCTCGACTTGCCCAGCAGCGGCAATAGATCTGTAAACGGAGGCGTCTAGCTTGAGCAACACTACGCCAAAAGGAAGAGAAACAGATATGTAAACGAAGGCGTCTAACGGTGGCGTCTAGCCTTTTCTCCTCTCTTTTCTGCATAGCAAACTTAAACAAGCTCTGCTTTTTGTCTTCTCTCTCCACTTGGGGGCTCAGATCCGGCTTTGATTTTGGAAAGGAGGGTGGCTATACTAATGGTGGACAACTACTAAGGAATTTAATTTATGGTGGTTGTTGCAAGATGATTTTGGTAGGAAGAGGTGATGGCAAAAATTAATGAAAGAATTCTCTACATGTACTATGTAGTATATAAAGGCTATTTTCCGTTTTTGCATTTTTCTCTTCTCTTCTCTTCTCTGCATAGCAAATCCAAAATTTTTTGTTCACCATTTTCTATTTTATTGCATTTTCCTTTTTGTGAATTTCTTCTTTTTGTTCATGCTTGCTAATGTCGCACACCAGTTATTAGCCAAATAGGGAATTTGGTGTTCATATCGGGCAAGATGGCCTGGACGAGTTTGTCGAACTTGATGGTGCTGCTACGGTTGGCGTCCATATTGGCCAGAAGGACGTGGAGCTGGTTGCCAAAGGGCTTGAGGCTGAGTGAGCGAAGAAGGCTGAGTGGGCGGCTACTGGCTAGAGTTTGAGGAATTTCGGACAGGTTGACACCAATTAATAAACCCGTTATTTAGTCATGTTGAAGAGCTGCTCAATTAATATCCGATAAAATATGGGTCGGTTTAGGTTAGCCTAATTAGATCCAATGGGTGCTCGGGTCACATGCACACCCCTAATAGAATTACTCAACATTAAATATTGGTCCTAGGTTTACCTATTTTTTCAAAGTGAGTGCTTATGATTTCACATGTTCTTGCATTTTTTGTCTGAGTTTCAAACAATGTACCAACCCAAGCTGCCATTTATTTATTTTTTCAAATTAAGCATATTAATTATTACAATAATGCTAAATCAATAACCGTAAATCACTACAAAAAACATTTACAACAATGGTAACTCAAACAGTTAATAATTACAATTTATAACCCGTCAATAATGGCAAAAAATTAGATGGGCTAAACAGAAACCATGCAAGAAAACATAAAATAGAGAAGTGAAAATTTGAGACAAGCAGTGAAGCATACTAAGTAACAACAGAGACTTTGTTGTTGTAAATGGAGCTCTCCCAATCGGGATGGAGGCAAGCGACAGGCTCAGTGAGATTGAGGGTTCGAGTTTAGGGAGATGGAGGGTTTGGGGGGTTTAAAATTAGAAGGGGGAGAGGGATTGAGGCAAGCGTGGGTTTAGGGTGGCGGGTGAGGGGCAATAGGCTTTGGAAGCATAGGGTTTTGGCTCAAGATTAGCATGAGGGTTTGTGGTTTAGGGGATGAGATGTTGAGAGTATGCCGAGAGGGAGATGAGATGGCTCAAGGAGATGGAGGCGACGGGTGAGGATTCGTGGTTCAAGGAGATGGGTTCATGCTTCTATGGGAGATGAGGGGTTGTGTGGTTAAGGGAGATGTGCTCGAGATTTTTAGGGAGATGAGGGAGATTTTTGGGTTTGTAGGTGGAGATGAGGGAGATTGGAGATTTTTTATTTTTAGGGTTTGTAAGTGGAGATGAGGAAGATGAGGGAGATTTTCAATTTTCAGTTTGATATTTTTTTTAAATCCACTTGACAGGAGTCAAGTCAGTCGGTGAAGGGTTTTGGAAAAAAAAATTTGTGGGCATAGCTTTTCCATAATTAATTATATGTACACATTACACATTATAGTATCACTATCATATATATTACATATATTAGGGTAGATGAAGCTTGACTTGCTAATAGTGAGTCATGTAACAATATATTGTAAGACTATTAATTTATTATTTAGATTCTAATATTACTATATAACATTGTAACTAGATTTCAATCAAATATTTTACTTGTATTTGAGTGGCTGGTTGTGTTTTCTATTTGTGATTTATTTAGCAATGAATGATTAGATGATGGACATTGTCATTAGACTATGACGGCTATTGGTTGCTCTTACCTTTTAGTATTTATTTAGGGCCTTGGGTGTTAGCTATGACTATGGCTAGATGGTTGAACAATCACTTTATTGTTTTTAATTGATTTGGAAGTATGAGGCTCTAATATAAAATTGTGAATAATAGTAAATTAAGATAGCCTAGTTTTGTTTTCAAGTTTGCTTAGCATATGAAATATTTGTAGTTATATATATATATATATATATATATATATATTTTTTTTTTTTTTTTTTTTTTCATATCTAAAATCTATTTCTTTTCTTTCTATAATGTTTTTAGTAAACATGAAACTTGAAAGCCCACAAAAAAATTAATTAATTATATGTAAAGTTTTGATTAAAATAGATTAAATATGAAGCGAAAAAGAAAATCCAAATCCAACTTCAATCCAACTCCAATCCAATAGATCAGAGTTGAAATTGAATTAGAACCCATGTAAGTCTAATTCGGAGTCGAAGTTCTGATTTGAACTCCAACAAAGTCGGACATGGAGTTAGATTTTCGAATACCGAGTTGAACTTAGTTGGTTTTCAGCCTTACGGCAAACTGGACCTTTAAATTAGAGCCATAATCTTCATGATAGCTTGAGAGATGGTGCAAAAAATAGAATAATTCTTTGTTCCAACAATTTAAAATGTGGATGAAATAAAATACTATAAGATCATAACGATTTAGGAAGAAACATTTGAAACCCATTCAAGGAGCCTAGGAAATCCTAGTGAACAAACAAAAAATAAAGATCAAATTCCAGAATTAAAATAAAAACGTAATTTTAAGGAATAAAGGAACCAAAAACTATAAACTTGGAACAATTTAAACACATTTGTAACATCCAAGCCCAAGCCAGCTAACTATAATTTCTTTTAGATCAATATTTATAGGAAGCCTATTTGAGATCTATTGAGTAATTTTAATAGGCCATGGATCCAAAATCTTATTCTGATGAAATATGAATTTTTATTGGGTTTGATAATTATGTTATAGCCATTTAATATTTTATGCGCTAAGTGGAATCTGTTTGCTAGGTAATTGGCCCGAAAAACTTATAAAGCAAGTTGGGTTAGTTTAGAATTTGAGATGAGGCCCATGGAAAATTTATTTAATACTAGGCCCATTAGTAATTTATTTAATACTCGACCCATGAAAATATAAACAAACCGAAGAGATTATTTGGACTACTCTATCCAGCCTTGTTAAGACCATTCACTAACCAAGATGTGGGCCCTTAACATTTTGGAAATGGACCCAAGATTCAAAGCTCATGAGCTAAAGCCCAAAAGCATTGCATGACCCGTGCATAACTCCATGCATGTTGATTTCTTCATTTTCTTTCGTTAAGGTTTCCAGCTATGCGCATATATATAGATAAAGGTCACACTTCACAGCGGTTTCTTTCTCACAACCTTAGCCCCCTCCAGTGAAGACACAACTACCCATTTCTCTATAACCCTAAGTCATACACACCTCTTTCCACTAGGATTATAATTTTAGAGTCATCTTACTATTAAAATTCCTAACCGCTACCAATTGCTATAACCACGTAGCATGCATGCCGTTTTTGTTTCACTGCCCTAAGGTATTCAACACTGCATATATATACATCACACATATGTGTAGTCAGCCATCAACCACCACAGAATAAGCCCCACGTCCCCCTCTCCCTCTCCCTCTAATCCCATGCATCAATTCCTGATCTCTCTCACAAGACCCTCTGTCACGATAACATCCAGCCCCATAGATGGGTTCCTTCCCGTCTCCATGCTGACAGCCCTCTGTCCCTCACGTCTCAGGTGTAAACCACTAGGCCTCACTGTCCCTCGAGCGAGGATCACTCGACCCCAACCGAGATTGAGAACCACCATAGAGTAGCCCAGCCACATGTGCAGTATCACGAACCAGTTGCTGCTGACGACTATTCTTTATGCTATTTTGTGATTTTTTGTTATTTTTGGCTTGGGTGTTTATGACTGTGGTTAGCAATTACATGCTGCTGTAGGTGTTTGTAGCAAAAACTAGAGTAAAAATTTAGAGTCGGGATGCTGCTATAGGGACTGCACTTGTTCTGTTAAAATTGCCATATGTTTGTCAAAACTATATGCTGTAGTTGGGACTGCATATATTGGAGTTTGTTGATCATTTTGGGCCATTATATGTTGGTGGAATTCCTTTTTTTTTTTTTTTTTGGTATACTATCTAGGTTCGTCTATATGCTGGGGTTATTTGGTGTGATCGTGTGGTTTATGTATATGGGATTGTGAATGTGCTTAAACATTATATGGAAATATTGGTAGATAGTGAACATTAGCATTGTGAATGTCCAAAGCTGGTAGGTGCTTTCTGGATGCATACAAAATGAGTGTGCATCCAAAACTATTTCTCTAGTTGACTGCATACGGGTTGTGAATGTGCATAATAATGTTTTTGTTAACATCTACAAAAACTATCAACTAGAGATGCTAATTTTATAGATTGTTGGATTCAATTGATGGAAATGAATATGATTGTTGGAGGCTATTGGAGATTATGAAAATAAAAATAAAAATTATTTAAAAAATAAAAAATAAATAAAGAAATATAAAGAATAAAAAATAAAAATATTTTATTTTTATAGAGAATGTGATGGCTAATTTAATGTAGACTTCAAGTTTTGAGTTATTAGCTAAAGGCAAAAAAGTTACATATTAGTCAAATTTTGAAAATTGAGATGACTAATTCAATGTTAATGCTCTAAGATAAGTAGTTTGATCATAAATTAGGATTAACACACGTTAGCTAGTTATATATATTACAATTAAAGTTAGTTTGGAAGTCAATATTTATGTATGATGCATGTCATGAAATCTACAAGCACGTTATTCTTCATAATTCATGATCATGTTTTTGTTGTGCCTAAAACCGCCCAGAAATCACAAAAAAAAAAATAGATAGAGACAATATTTAAGTGGTTCGGCAATTTGCCTACATCCACTGAGCGGAAACACTATATTCAAAACAACTCTATCTCAAATGGCACTACACACACTTCTCACTTCAACTTCACTCTCTTCTTTAGGGATGATTTACACTTCAGATGACCTCTCCTATTTATAGGAGAGGCTGAACCCATCTCCCTCCACATATGCGCTAGAATTCACTCTTAACTCTCAATGAAAGCACATGCAAGGAATATCACCACATGGGCACATGGGCAAAGTATGAGCAACACATGGAGATAGTGGACGGTGCACACATGGGGTGGATGGCACACATGGGGTGGTCCCTCAACAATCACCCCCTCCACCCAAGTGTGCCATATTAGGATACTACATATTGTATCCTTCCAATGATTTCATCCCTTCATCGAAATGTTCGTTTGCCATGAGAGATCTCCGCTACCAAATGCGCCCTAAGGCGCCAATGCACCCGTAGGTGCTCAGCAGTATGAGATATTAATCAAGTCCAAACAGTGTTGGAACTTGATCCCGGTGACAACTTTGTCAACATATCTGCTGGATTATCTTCAGTGCCAATTTTCTGAAGTAGAATGTCCCCTTCTTCCAATATTTCACGTACAAAGTGAAATCGGACATCTATGTGTTTTGTTCGAGAGTGATACACTTGATTCTTTGCCAAATGAATTGCACTTTGACTGTCACAGTGAACGGTAACCTCTTGCTGCTTAAAGCCCAAATCTGTTACCAATCCCTGTAACCAAATAGCTTCTTTCATGGCTTCTGTTACAGCCATGTATTCAGCCTCAGTAGATGATAGTGCAATTGTCGACTGCAAAGTTGATCTCCAACTAACTGGTCCTCCACCCATAGTGAACACATATCCAGTTGTCGATCGGCGTTTATCAAGATCACCTGCATAGTCTGAGTCAACATATCCAGTTACTAGACTATCTTCACTTTTCTCGAACTTTAAACCAATATCTACGGTCCCTAAAATGTACCGTAGAATCCACTTAGCCGCATGCCAATGAGCCTTTCCAGGATTATGCATATAGCGACTAACCAAGCTGACGGCCTGGGAGATATCAGGTCGTGTACACACCATGGCATACATTAAGCTTCCAACAANCACCTCCAATTTTAATAAAATATATATTATTTATATATTGATCATATATACTCATATAAAAAGTCTAGAACTTACATAGTTTAATGCAAGAATATTAATAGACTAAAAATTAATTATATGTACACATTACACATTACAGTATCACTATCATATATATTACATATATTAGGGTAGATGAAACTTGACTAGCTAATAGTGAGTCATGGTAACTATATATTGTAAGACTATTAATTTATTATTTAGATTCTAATATAGTAGTATATAACATTGTAACT
The DNA here is from genome assembly GCA_011037825.1 of Carya cathayensis. Lineage (NCBI taxonomy): Eukaryota > Viridiplantae > Streptophyta > Magnoliopsida > Fagales > Juglandaceae > Carya > Carya cathayensis. The sequence goes on from QGSO01001109.1 coordinate 29,584, forward strand.
AGATTTTAATCAAATATTTTACTTGTATTTGAGTGGCTGGTTGTGTTTCCTATTTGTGATTTATTTAGCAGTGAATGATTAGATGATGTACATTGTCATTGGACTATGATGGCTCATGGTTGCTCTTACTTGCTAATTGTTATTTAGGGCCATGGGTATTAGCTATGGCCTTGGCTAGATGGTTGAACAACCACTTTATTGTTTCTAATTGATTTGGGAGTGTGAGGCTCTAATATAAAATTATGAATAATGGTATATCAAGATAGTATAGTTTTTTTTTTTTCAAGTTTGCTTAGCATATGAAATATTTTTAGTTATATATGTATTTTACGTACCTAAAATTTGTTTTTTTTTTTTTTGTAATGTTTTTAGTAAACTTGAAATTTGAAAGCCCACAAAAAAAAAATCAATTATATGTAAAGTCTTGTTTAAAAATAGATTAAATATGAATCGAAAACGAAAACCCAAATCCAACTTCGCTCAAACTCCAATCCGATAGATCAGAGTTGAAATTGGATTAGAGCCTATGTAAGCCTAAGTTGGAGTCATAGTTTACATTTGGACTCCGACAAGTCGTACTTTTAGTCAAATTTTCCGAATATCAACTTCCACTCAATTGGTGCTCAGCCCTACAGCAAACTGGACCTTCAAATTAGGGCCATAATCTTCATAGCCTGAGAGAAGATGCAAAAAATAGAATAGTTCTTCGTTCCAAGAATTCAAAATGCAGATGAAATGAAATGGTACAAGAACATAACAATTGAAATAGTTGAAACCCATTCGAGGAGCCTAGGAAATCTTGGTAAACAAACAAAAAATCAAGATCAAATTCCAGACTTAAGTTAAAAACATAGTACTTATAAGGAACAAAGGAACCAAAAACTATAAATTTGGAACAATTTAAACCCATTTGTAACATCCAGGCCCAAGCTCGTGAACTATAATTTTTTTTTTTAGATCAATATTTATAGGAAGTCCATTTGAGATCTATCGAGTGATTTTAATAGGCCACGAGCCCAAAATTTTACTATGATGAGATATGTATTTTTATTGGGATTGATAATTAGATCAAAGCCATTTAATATTTTATGGGCCAAGTGGAATATGTTTTATTGGTAATTGGCCCAAAAATATTATAAGGCGAGTTGGGTTATTTTAGAATTTGAGACAAGGCCCATGAAGATTTGTTTAATACTAGGCCCATTGGTATTTTATTTAATACTTGACCCATGAAAATACGCACAAAAATAGATTGTTTGGATGGCTCTAATCGGCCTAACCTATTTGTTAAAACCATTCACTACCTAAGATGTGGGCCCCCTAACATTTTGGGAGTGGACCCAAATTCAAAGCTCATGAGCTAAAGCCCAAAAGCACTACGTGAGACCCGTGCGTAACTCCATGGGCATTGATTTCTTCATTTTCTTTGGTTAAGGTTTCCAACTACGCGTATATATAGATAAAGATCACACTTCACAATAGTTTCTTCCTCACAACCCTAGCCCCCTCCAGTGAAGACGCAACTGCCCATTTCTCTATATATAACCCTAAGTCATACACTCCTCTTTCCACTAGGATTATAATTTTAGAGTCCTCTTTCTATTAAAATTCCTAACCGCTACAAACTGCTATAACCGTGTAGCATGCATGCCGTTTTTCTTTCACTACCCTAGGGTACTCATTACTGCACATATAAACGTAACATATAAGTGTAGTTGCACAAACGTTTCCACCATGAAGACCCAGGCCACTGCACAATGAAACCAACACCTAGCCTCCACATCTCAGACATCAACCACCACAGAATAAGTGTCAATACCCCAGGAGATTTGCTCGAGACCACACCTTAGCACGACCCATGGAGGGTCAGGACAGTCACATGGCTAATCTGCTTGCATGCTTTGGTTCAAACCATGACACGCAGCGGGCGACCGTGGAGACTACTGACCGCTCGCAAACTATGCGTGCAGGCTTGCGCGTGCCCTTGAGCGTGCATCTGCGCACATGCATGCGTGCCCCCACACTACCTAGCGAGGCCAGTGGCATGCCCCCACAAGCACGCCATCCAGCGCACGGCTCCAGCCCGTGCCTTGCAGAGTAGGTTAGTGGCATGCCTCGCGGCATGCCATCTAGCGCATGGCTCCAGCCCATGCCTTGCGGAGCAGGTCAGTGGCATGCCATCCAGCGCATGGCTTCAGGCCATGCCTTGCAGACTCAGCGCCTAGGCCACCAGCCTGGGCTATGCCGCGCACCATCATGGCTTACCTTCAGCAAGCCATGCCCACCATGCCGTGCACCACCATGGCTCACCTTCAGCAAGCCATGCCCATCATGCCGTGCACCACCATGGCTCACCATCAGCGAGCCATGTCGAACCACCCTGGCTCACCATTAGCCAGCCATGCCGCGCACCACCATGGCTCACCACCGAGTCAGCCATGACCGCACCACCTGACTATGGACCAACCTGACCACCGTGCACCACCTAGCCCACCATGGGCCATGCATGCCACGGCTAGCCTATGGCCATTATCTTGCTATTTATTTTATTTATTTAATTTGCTTTATTTATTTATTTTCTAGGGACTTATTGAGGGTTTCCAATTTGTTTTTCTTATAAATAGGACATCCTTCATTTGCTTTTGTATCTTTTGAAAAATTCCCTAGAGGAGGATTATTTTGTTTAGGAGATCATCAATTGGTGCTAGACACTTGGGCTTTTTGGGTGCAATTCATGAATCCCAAAGAGAGGATCACACCTTGCAATTCGTGAATAGGTGTGATTCATTTATCTTGATCTTGCAACTTGGTGCAATTCGTGAATCCAAGTTGTTGTTATCTTTGTTTTTGTCAAGTTATCAATTCATGAGGTTTATTTCAACTATTGTGCAATCCGTGAATCATTAGTTGAATTGTACCTTTTGTTCATTCAAGTTCTTAAGCATTTTCCTTTGTTCTTGAGTGTTCCTCATTTTGTTCTTGAGTGTTCATCATTTTGTTCTTGGTGTTTATTCTTCCATTTGCCTCATTTGATCCATCCAAGCACTTAGTGCCGCCCACTATAGTGTTTGCCATAGCCCACCCCCAATACTCCATAAGGAAACTCATTCCTTATAGGAGCCTTGACTTCCTCCAATTCCAATCCCATAATTTAAGGAATTGACAATCATTTTCAATTCCTTAAATCCCTCATCCCATAATTTAAGGAATTGACAATCATCTTCAATTCCTTAAATCCCTCATCCTATAATTTAAAGAATTGACAATCATCTTTAATTCCTTAAATCCCTCACCAAATTCTCAAGGATTCCTACCACTTAGGAATCTTCCTAAAACCCAAGCCCCATCCATCTTGGCGCCACCCTAAGTCCCATTAGGTAATTTTGGCCACCCTTGTTGCTCTATAGCCAAACATTTGGCTCTACACTCAAGGAACAAGCCAAGCCGTCTATAGAGAATTGTAAGCCCTAAACACTTAGCCTACCCAATCCCATCATCATCCCCACCATTCCACATCCCAAACACCTACCCATTGTTGAAGGCCAAGCAAGTTGGCAAGATCACTCGGTCGCCAACATCACCAAGGCGAACTCGTGGACTTAATGTTTAGGGACAAGATCGGGGTCCCTATCAATAAGCCCCACGTCCCCCTCTCCCTCTCCCTATAATACCATGCATCAGTTCCTCTCTCTCACAAGATCCTCTGTCATGACAACACCTAGCCCCATAGATGAGTTCCTTCTTGCCTCCATGCCGACAGCCCTCTATCTCTCACCTCTCAGGTGTGAACCATCATGCCTCATTGTCCCTTGAGCGAGAACCACCATAGAGTATCCCGACCACATGTGAATTACCACGAACCAGTTACTACCGACGATTATTGTCTATGCTATTTTGTGATTTTTTGTTATTCTGGGCTTTAAATATGGGTGTTTATTATTGTGGTCAGCAACTACACGTTGTTGTAGGTGTGTGTAGCCAAAACTAGACTAGGAAATACTAGAGTAAAAACTAGAGTTGGGATGCTATTGTAGGGACTGCACTTGTTCTGTTAAGACTACCATATGTTTGTCAAAATTATATGCTGTTGTTGGGACTGCATATGTTAGAGTTTATCGATCATTTTGTGCCGTTATATGGTGGTGAAATTCTTCTTTTTTAATACCATCTACGTTCATTTAGATGTTGATGTTATAGGATGTGATCATGTGGTTTATGCATATGGAATTGTGAATGTGCATGAAAATTATATGGAAATAATGATAGATAGTGAACATTAGCATTGTGAATGTCCAAAAATTGGTAGGTGCTTTTTGGATGCATAAAAAATGAATGTGCATCCAAAACTGTTTCTCTAGTTGACTACATATGAGATTGTGAATGTGCATAATAATTTTTTTGTTAACATCTACAAAAATTGTCGACTAGAGATGCTAATTTTATAGATTATTGGATCAATTGATGAAAATGAATATGATTGTTGGAGTTATTGGAAATAATGAAAAGAAAAATAAAAAATATTTAAAAAATAAAAAATAATTAAAGAAATATACATAATAAAAATAATAATATTTTATTTTTATAGAGTGTGATGGCTAATCCAATGTAGACTTCAAGTTTTGAGTTATTAGCTAAATGCAAATGAGTTACATATTAGTCAAATTTTGAAGATTAAGATGGCTAATTCAATGCCAATACTCTAAGATAAATAGCTTAATCATAAATTAAGATTAACACACATTAGCTAGTTATAGATATTACTATTAAAGTCAGTTCTTTGGAAGCCAATGTTTATGTACTACGCTTATCATGAAATATGCAATTACGTTATTCTTCATAATTTATGATTATGTTTCATTCTGCATATTATAGTTATGTATGTATTATGCATCTCATTTATCTTATATCATATAAGACACGTAAGTTTTCATAAGATCAAGTTTAAGATAAGCTAAAAATAATTAATAAAATTGTCATTTAGATGCATAGTACCAATACGATTTTATGAGTGGGTATAAAAACAGATCTAAGCTTAGTCCACCATATATAGTACGTTAGGATATTATTAGCGGTTCCTCTTGTAGCTACAGGATGTGGGGTTGGTATACAACCTTACACATATGGTTAAGTGTGTGGGCTAGTAAGACAAGTCATGCATGTCAGAAGCAAATGTATGAATGATCATGATTTTACTCTCACCTACAAAATATTTTATGAAAAACATGATATTGAGTATGTTTCCGTTATAATGCGTTTCTTACTAAATCTACGACTAATTTTAGTTTGTTTTATGTTTTAAAACCATCACAAATGAGAATATTTATGAAGATGGAGCTATAAGATGAGACTTGGCCCAAGGAAGCGAGTCAAAGGCTTAAATCATGTACAGAGATTTTAAGTCATGGTTTTTACAATACAAAGTTTGAATTTTTTTTAGTAATTGCTTCAAAGCTCTGTTTTTATGATTTTAATATTTTGATACATAATGACTTTAGTTATTATAAAGAATATTTGTATTTGAGATCTCGTTAAGAAAATAATATAGTCAAGGTCAGCAGTAACACATTGGCTCGATCCCCTCTTCATGCTTATCCCCGGAAGAATGAGGTCTTACAGAAGAGGAAAACTATAAGTAGAGGACCAATAATAATAAAAATAAAAATAACTCCTTTTGAGAGTTTTGAGCCACACTCCTCCAAATCCAGACCTAATTCCATTGAAAGTCGTGGTTATATGTAGTAAACTAGCTAGGTTCCAAAATAGCAGAGTTTGGTCCTTTGAAGCACTACAAGTTAATTCCACGACAACCCACCCTAAAAAAGAATTACAAAATTTTCAAATTTTTATATAAAAAAATATAACCTTTTAAAATCTCAAAATAAAAATAATATTTTAATTTTGTAATACTTTTATTCAATTTTTTCTCTCATTTTCTAGAACTTAATAAAAATCTTAACTTAAACTATTTCATTACTATTTACAAACTATTTTACTACTAATCATAAACTATTTTACTACTATTCATATATATTTTTATTTATTCTCATCTGATTATCCAATTGATGCCTAAGACCAACATATTTCAATTCAACTATTAAAATCTGAGAAGTAGCATTGTCATCAAATTCTTATATAAGCTTGAAGCATAAGCTTAATTTCCCGATATATAAATGCAGCATATTTCCTGGCATCGTAAGGAAAAAGTTGTAAATTTTATATAAAAAAGTTAAAAATATTTTTTCTTTTGAGTGATATTTGAGAAAAAAAAATGTGAATTTTTTTTAAAATTTTTGAGAAATCTTCATCTTATTTTATTTTATCTATTGCTATATATAATCTAGCAATAGATGCCTTCAAAATGCATCCAAATTAAAATTATACTTTTACGAAACAAAAGGTTACCATTAAACTATAAAATTACGGTGGGTGGAACAAATTAAAGCCTGATTTCAGACATGGTAATTAAATATATATGCATCCTTAATTTACCTGGTAATGTTGTGACCACTTCAAAACGTATTGTGCCTTGAAGCTAGTGCAAAGTACCTTGCAGTCTATTCGGACCACTTAAAGAACAATTTGTGCCTTTTTATTTTTTGAGTAAAAACTTATTGTATTTTGAAGCTTGTACGAGGTAGCTTGTTTTTTCATTCATTGAGATCACCTTTTAAAAAATAAAAATAAAAAACCCGACCTCCCAATATAGATCAATCACCACGATCGAAGCTAGACATAGTACTTCAGTTATGTCTAACTTCGCACAAGCTAGATATTTGCTAAGTATAAGTAAAGTCGCGTACTAATCTGTATAACAATACTGATTACTTCATTTTTAAAATTTAAATTAGCATTATTTTCAATAAAATCTATTTTTTGACCAATCTCATTAAATTAGTGTACATATTAATATATAATTATATTTGTAATTAGATTTTATATTTTTCAGAATTCAATAAGAAGGGAAGCAGAGAAAAGATGGCAATTAATGTTGATGGCCCATGCCTCATTGGACTACGTATACTATGCATTAACTAAAATTTGAACGTAAATATATCAGGACAAAGTTTGGGGGTATCGAAACACCCAACCAAAATAGGTCGTTTCCGTTATTCAAAATTTGACCCAAAATATTATTCACCAAAGTCTTAACCCACATGAAATATAATATGTGGTCATTAATTATAATGTCATTCAAATCGACCCATTAAATATGCTACATAATGAGCAAGCGGCAACTCACGGCTTTATATCCATATATATTTGCAGACTTTAGAATATTGATCAGGTTGACTTATAAAGTTGTTGGGGGCAGAACTTGCATGTTAACGTCGTCGACTTCTTTGGCTTTGATAGACTTCCTACCTAATCTTGCCTTACTGATCGAGCTGCCATTAGGAATGCCAGCTGATAAGGTGTAAATGTTACCCCAAGCTTCTTCTAGCCAAATTAAGGACGACGTTCACCTGATTTCCAAGGTCTTGTCTTAAACAAGAAATGAAACGTATATATGAAAAGAAGATAGTGGTCAGGCTTTTGCCTTGGTTTGTCAGTACTCATGTAATGGATGGTCATGTGTAGAGGTTTTCCTTTGAATTAAGGACAAGCTAGTAAACATATTCAAATCCAGCTGAATGGAGAAGCATTCTTGCTCACAACTAGTTTTAGGTCTCGTTTGGTTACATAGATGAGATAAAAAATTTATAATTAATAATAAGATAATTTGCAAATTATAGTGAAATAGTTTGAATTAATTTTTATGGAATTTTAAAAAATAAGAGAAAGAAAGTTGAATAAAAAAAATTATAAAGTTAAAACAATATTAAAATATAATTTTTTAATATAATTTCTTTTTTGGATTTAAAAAAATTGAATTATTTTTTATATTTTATTTAGAAGTTTCAAAAAATTGTAATAATTAAGTAATAATTAGATGAAAAAATTAAAAGTTAAAAATTAAAAAATATTTGTGTCTGAATTGTATTTAGATGTTAAGATATAATGAGATAGTTTGAAAAATTTGTAAAACCAAATCAATCCAGGCGATTCACCTTTTCGATCTGAGCTGAGGATCATAATTGATCTCTTTGGTTGCATGCTGGATTATTTATTTATCATTCATGGAACCAAAATATATAATTGTGACGCCCCCAAATTCCGCTTGGGATTGAACGGACATTTGAAGCGTCGAGACATGCAACACAAGGTTACCTGCCCTCGTTCATGACATATAAGATGCAATGTTCCTAACATGCATCTAGCATTATGCAATATTCGCAGCGGATAATTTTTTTCTTTAGCAATACTATGCACCAAACTAAAAATATCCCAAATACTTGAAACATATTTCATACATAAAGGCATACTAAAAAGCCGTGATCACCACACTAGTCTAAAATGGTTGTGATCAAAAGAATACTTGAGATACAACTCCAAAAGTACAAGTATTAACCTAAGTTAAATACTATACCATCATCAACATCGCACCGTGGCCTAGTCGACCGTATTCAGTTGGTCAGATTCCAATTCTCCNACTGGTTCATATATATATTTTAATTTTTTATATTCTATAAAATATTTTTTATATGTTATATAATTTATATATATAATTATATAAAATAATTTTGTATTATATGCTAAATTACTAATTAATATAATATTAAATTTTAAAATCCTATATCACTATAGTCTATTGTATTAATATATAATTATACTAATACTATATCACTATATAGTCTTTAATACAATTATAATATATATTATAATATACTACAATATATTATCACTATATTATTATAAATTATATACTATAATAACTATATTATATATACTATATAAAAAATCAAAAAAATAAGACCGAACCAGACGTACCGATTCTTCAAATCTCAAAATCGGTATATACCGGTTCGGGTCTAAAATATGTCCAAAACCGGACTAGTTACACTCCTACATATATCAAACAAGCTGTCCATCATTGAGTTTTAACTTTGAGTACTACACATCATGTGACGAAGTTTTGTATATAATTTTTTTTAAGAGAAACTGTCATTATTCATTTTTCAAAGAAACTTATCTTAGTAGCTGGATACATTCTGAGATGTCCTCATATCAAAAAATGACATCATAAACTAAAATTATGTATTTGGATCTCCATCAATACATTATTTCATTCTGTGATTGGTATGGTGGTTTTCACTATAGCTGATATTTTCTAAAGATAAACGTCCAAGAGACAACAATCTATCTAAATAGCAACTCAACCCCACTTTTCATAAAAAGAGATGACTTAACCTCTATAGACAAACGTATGAGGGACAAACTCTTCTTCTTCTTTTTTTTAACAATAAGGAAACTAAAAATGAAAATAGTAAGATAGATACGAGAAAGGACATATTACAGTTTGGGCCAACTCTGATTGATTTTGGAATATGTGACGGCCCGTGAAGGCAATGCACTTGTCTATTTTTAGCCACAAATATCAGATCTGAAAGGTCTGGTGGACCGGTGGTGGCAGGTCCGATGATCTGGCGCATGGGTCGTGAAGAGTTGTCGATGATTTTTACAAAAGCACCACTTTTCTTCAAACGATTTTTGACATGTGAATCTACTTGTGCCGTGCATGTCTCTTGAGAGTTGCCGAAAACCTGCAGATCTGTCTTTTTTGACCTTAAAGAAAGCAAAATAAAACTAGATAAAAGAAATTTTGATAGGCAAGAAGAGTGAATGGAAAAAGGAGAGAATTAAGAGGGAGAAGGAGGAGAAGAGGGAGGAGAGAGGAAGCCAATGCCTCTTCTGCCTCTGGTGAAAATCAAATNTAATTTTTTTTTAAAAGAAACTGTCATTATTCATTTTTCAAAAAACTTATCTCAGTAGCTGCATACATTCTGAGATGTCCTCATATCAAACATGACATCATAAACTAAAATAATAGTATTTGGATCTCCATCAATACATTATTTCATTCTGTGATTGGTATGATGGTTTTCACTATAGTCGATATTTTCTAAAGATAAACGTTCAAGAGACAACAACTCTATCTAAATAGAACTCAACCCCACTTTTCATAAAAAGAGATGACTTAACCTCTATAGACAAACGTATGAGGGACAAACTCTTCTTCTTCTTTTTTTTAACAATAAGGAAACTAAAAATGAAAATAGTAAGATAGATACGAGAAAGGACATATTACAGTTTGGGCCAACTCTGATTGATTTTGGAATATGTGACGGCCCGTGAAGGCAATGCACTTGTCTATTTTTAGCCACAAATATCAGATCTGAAAGGTCTGGTGGACCGGTGGTGGCAGGTCCGATGATCTGGCGCATGGGTCGTGAAGAGTTGTCGATGATTTTTACAAAAGCACCACTTTTCTTCAAACGATTTTTGACATGTGAATCTACTTGTGCCGTGCATGTCTCTTGAGAGTTGCCGAAAACCTGCAGATCTGTCTTTTTTGACCTTAAAGAAAGCAAAATAAAACTAGATAAAAGAAATTTTGATAGGCAAGAAGAGTGAATGGAAAAAGGAGAGAATTAAGAGGGAGAAGGAGGAGAAGAGGGAGGAGAGAGGAAGCCAATGCCTCTTCTCCCTCTGTGAAAATCAAATCTAGAGCCTTTGATTTTTTACGAGAAGAGGGGGAAGGAATCTCCTTCTCTCCACATTTTCTATATAAATTAATAATGCATTATATCCCTCGGGTGAGATATATAGGGATAATATTAAATAGATATTATAGTAGTAATCCATCAGTATTTAATATTATCTAAGAATTTAATTATACTAATAATACTTAATGTTGTAATTTGGTTTGGCTAATATATGAAAAAATATGGAAGAAATTTTGTAACATACTTGTCCCAACTTGAAGGTTTCACGTGGAAGAGAGCTAAATACGTCAAGTGTGTCTTTTAATATTCATTACCGCTCGAAATATTTATACCGGCAGCAGACTTTGATCCATGTAAGTTTGTATATAAATTTGAGGTCTAAGTTAAGTGGGATAAATATATATAGTTAATAGAATGGATCCTATTTATGGCCAATATGTTCTTCTTAGCATTATCAGTTTATTAGAGGGCGTTTGAGTGCTTAGGTGATATGAACCTACATCAAATATTCTCGTATGGCAGGCTCTACTCAGCATCCAAATGTTTTTACTTGAACTCATTATTCATATTTCTTCATTGTTCCTTGATTGAACAATTTGACATTGTTTATGTATGGTAGAGGAATCAGTAAAAATAATTGATGCGCAATGCCCAAGCAGTACGAACAAGTTTTAAGGGGATGCTTGATGGATTGAGATGATGTAAGAAAATTGTAAATAGTAATAAAATGATATATAAATAGTAATTATAAAATAGTTTGTGAATAGTAGTGAAATAGTTTGAGTTAAGATGTTTTATGGAGTTTTGTAAAATATGATAGAAAAATTTGAATAAAAATATTATAAAATTAAAATATTGTTAAAATATAATTCGTGCGCACTGGTGAAGAGCCTGACAACTTCTTCACCTAGGCAAAAAAAGTAGTCTTTCCTCGCTCACAATCCGCCAATTTTTCACAAATGTAAAAGTTAAAAAATTGAGAATAATCATCTGGGAGAGTGTTATTTGTTCTTCTAGTGATTTATTTAGTGTATCGAAAAATAGGCATTCTCCCACCTCTAACTTAGAAAGTAAATCAGATTAAACAGACGACGTTATTGTTGATATTCTAAAAATCACATAATAGACTAAAAGGAGGGAAAAATGACTTTTTCCCCACTAAGGTGATATAAGGCCTTGAATGGTATGGTCTGATGCTCCCAACATTGATCTATTTTTTTTTTAAAAAGGATCAAATGCATTCGATTAAAATAAATGCTGAATACATGGAGGGTAGTCCTCCAGAAGAATACAATCCTCTGAACAAGTCAGAGCATATTTTGCTAAAGTATGGGCAATTACATTGAATTCCCTAGGGATATATTGGATAGACCATTCCCGGACCTTTGATAATAAGGATTTGATGTCTCTAATCACCATTCCAATGGAGCTCCAATTTTCCTCTTTGTGTTGAACATCATGAACCATAGCAAGAGCATCTACTTCTAATATGATTTGATTTAGTCCCAATTCAACACACAAAGTAGTTGCTCTTAATGCTGCTACAACTTCCCCTAGCTTTGGATTAGGTGTCAATGTAGTAGAGGAGCATAAAGAGGCTATAACAAGGCCATCCGAATCTCTGATAATCACACCAATACCTACTCTTGAGTTGCCTTTATCAATGGCTGCATCCCAATTAGCTTTGAAAAAGGCTGGTGGAGGAGTAGACCATTTAGTGCTAGGTGTCACCTGGGTCTTACCTGCTTTTCCCCATTTTCTAACCAAATGTCAATGGCTGTCAACTCTGCAAGGACCTGCTTTGACACTTGAGCAGGGAAGTGAAAGTGCTTCTAAAAAATCCAAGTATTCCTCCTATGCCAAATTGCCTTTGCAATGACTGCTATTTCTGTGAGTTCTAGAGGGGACAGTTGGTTCTAAAAAGGCATTAGGATCTCTTTCAAGGAACCATTTAGTAAATCCAATTTATGTATCCTTTTTGAGCTTCTGGACCATAGATCTTGAGCTACTGCACAAGTCCAGAGGACATGAGAGACTGATTCAGGATATCTGGAACAGATTGGACATAATGGAGATTCCACCACCTTTTTCTTGTTCAAATTCAGGTTCGTAGCAAGGGACTCCTTTGCAGCTCTCCACAAGAAGGACTTGGCGGCTTGAGGAGCCTAAATATCCCAAATTTTGTTCTAGAAGCTAAAAGTGTAGGGCTATCGTATATGATATCGATGCGTATATTTATAGTAACGAAAGGAAATAAATATAAAAATAAAATGGTGAACATACATATTTACGTGATTAGATACTAAATTTGAGAATTTGAAAAAAAGTATAATATATTTGTTTCCGCCCTTTTATGACCTCTTACCCCTTATTAAGTAAATAAATAAATTTAAAGAAAAGAAAAAGAAAAACACTAGAGATATGCCGAAGAAGTTCTCTGTAGCTCTTTCTCAAAAGTAGAATTTTCTGATTTTTTTTAAGAAAAGTTTAGTTGTAAGTATAATTATGTACTAATCTGTACATCAATTTAATGTGATTGATAAAAAATAAATTTTATTAAAAAAATTGTTAATTTAAATTTTAAATAAAAATAAATCAGTATTATTACTTAAATTAGTGTGTAACTTTGATTGAATATAATAAAACTCTTTTTTCTAACTTTTTACTGTATACGCCAGCGTGCGTGAGGTGACTGGTCTCCCTTGCGTGTCTCTTTTTTCCGCCCTTGCGAGTTGCGTGAGTCTGACTGTCACTGCCTTTTTTCCACCCACTTATATTCGCGTACTCACGTCCCTTCTTGTACCCACTCCTTTCAAACCACATGAAATATTATATATAACTAGTTAAGAAGTCTCATTTTTTTTCAATATTATATTATATTATATATGTGTGTGGTCATTAATTATAATATTGTCATTCAAATAGACTTCTTTATTGTCAAAACAATCTCAAAATTGCCATTGAGTTCCAAAAATCAACACTTACGTACAATAATAAAACAATGGACGTTCACTTGACAAGTGATTTCCGTTCGAGGTTTCTCACCCATAGCAATTTTGGGGGTAAGGTTCGGTTTCCCACCTAAAAAAATTTTATTTTAATTTTAAAATTTTCATTTTATTGTTATAATTTTTTTAAATTTTTATATAAAATATAATAAATATTTCAACTTTTCAGATTTTAAAATAATAATAATATTTTAATTCCATCAGTAAAATTTAAAATTCTGATTTCACTGGTACCAAACCGAACTTGTCTTTGTCTGAGGAATGGTCGACTCTTGCGACTCTTGCTTGCAAGCGTACGTTTTTTTTTTTTTTTTTGATAGAATGCAAGCGTACGTTTTAGTTTATTAACAAGTGGGCTGGGAAAACAAATGGCGGGGCCGTCTGCAAATATTTCCATTCTCACCATGGATATCTCAATTTTCTTCCTTCTTCTTATTCTCATCCAAATGGCGGGACCGTTGTTTGGATGGCAAACAGAGATGATCCGGTTGATGGAACAGGTTCACAGCTTTCGATTTCGAAAGATGGCAAGCTTCGGCTAACAAACTCTGCCGGTATAACCGTTTGGGCCACCAGAACAGCAGCCTCGACCCCTTTAGAGTCCTCGAAATTGCAACTTCAGCTCCAAAACACCGGAAATCTCGTTCTAAATCATTCTCAGAATGGTGTCGTCTGGCAGAGCTTTGATTCACCAACAAATACTCTACTTCCACAACAAATGCTAACCAGGATTTCAACCCTTGTATCCAAAATTAAGCAAAGTAGACTACTCTTCTGGCTACTATAAGCTATTTTTTGACAACGATAATCTACTTCGTCTGTTATACCAAGGTCCTGTTGTATCCAGTCTCTACTGGCCTGATCCAGAGCTTAGTGATCCTGGACTTGCCGGAAGGTCTATGTACAACTCTAGTAGAGCTGCAGTACTGAACGAGTTGGGCTATTTATGGTCATCTGATCATTTGGAGATCCTAGCTACAGATTTTGGTGTGAAAACTCACCGAAGATTAACTCTTGATCGTGATGGTAACCTTCGATTATACAGCCTGGAAGCAATGAATGAAGGGTGGGATTGGGTTGTCACATGGCAAGCGGTGTCGGATCCATGCACGATTCATGGCATATGTGGGCCCAATAGTGTTTGTAGTTATGATCATGCTTCCGGCAGGAGATGCTCTTGCTTGCAGGGATTCAAGATCAAAGATCCAACTGATTGGTCTTTTGGGTGTGAAGCAGAATTCAATCTCCCTTGCAATCAGAGTCATGAAAAGCTGTCTAGTTTTGTCCAACTTTCTCATTTTCATTTCTATGGCTATGATTTAGAGTTCCTGCCTAATGTGACCTTACAACATTGTGAAAACGAATGCCTAAGGACGTGTAGTTGCAAAGGTTTCCAATTTGTATTTAAAGCAGATTACGGTGGCTATTTATGTTACCCCAAGTATGAGTTATACAATGGACAACTTACACCAAATTTTGAGGGAGACTTTTATTTAAAAGTACCCAAAGCTGGTTTTTTCTATAACAAGACGCTGGATGCCGCCGAATCATGGTTGAATTGCACAGCCGAACTTAGAGGAACGTATGAAAATAAGACACTGGTTTTGAAGCTTTTGCTTTGGTTTGCTACTGCAGTGGGAGGCCTAGAGGTAACCTGCATTTTCCTGGTGTTCCTTTCCTTGTTCTTGAGCAGTAAGAATTCCGACCAAGTTGCAGAAGGATACCTCCTGATGTTTAGATTCAAGCGATTCAAGTTTTCTGAGCTGAAGAAGGCCACACGGGTATTCATTGAAGTGATTGGACGAGGAGGGGTAGGCGTAATATACAAAGGCATACTGCCTGATAAGCGAGTTGCAGCAATCAAAAGACTTGACGAAGCTAATTACCAAGGTGAAGCCGAATTCCTAGCAGAAGTAAATACCATTGGGAGGCTTAACCACATGAACTTGATAGACATCTGGGGATACTGCGCAGAGGGAAAGCATAGGCTTCTGGTGTACGAGTACATGGAGCATGGATCCTTGGCAGANTTTGGGCCACCAGAACAGCAACCTCGACCACTTTAGAGTCCTGGAAATTGCAACTTCAGCTCCAAAACACCGGAAATCTTGTTCTAAATCATTCTCAGAATGGTGTCGTCTGGCAGAGCTTTGATTCACCAACAGATACTCTGCTTCCACAACAAATGCTAACCAGGACTTCAACCCTTGTATCAAAATTAAGCAAAGTAGACTATTCTTCTGGCTACTATAAGCTACTTTTTGAATACGATAATGTACTTCGTCTGTTATACCAAGGTCCTGTTGTATCCAGTCTCTACTGGCCTGATCCAGAGCTTAGTGATCCTGGACTTGCCGGAAGGTCTATGTACAACTCTAGTAGAGCTGCAGTACTGAACGAGTTGGGATATTTATGGTCATCTGATCATTTGGAGATCCTAGCTACAGATTTTGGTGTGAAAACGCACCGAAGATTAACTCTTGATCGTGATGGTAACCTTCGATTATACAGCCTGGAAGCAATGAATGAAGGGTGGGATTGGATTGTCACATGGCAAGCGGTGTCGGATCCATGCACGATTCATGGCATATGTGGGCCCAATAGTGTTTGTAGTTATGATCATGCTTCCGGCAGGAGATGCTCTTGCTTGCAGGGATTCAAGATCAAAGATCCAACTGATTGGTCTTTTGGGTGCGAAGCAGAATTCAATCTCCCTTGCAATCAGAGTCATGAAAAGCTGTCTAGTTTTGTCCAACTTTCTCATTTTCATTTCTATGACTATGATTTAGAGTTCCTGCCTAATGTGACCTTACAACATTGTGAAAACGAATGCCTAAGGACGTGTAGTTGCAAAGGTTTCCAATTTGTATTTAAAGCAGATTACGGTGGCTATTTATGTTACCCCAAGTATGAGTTATACAATGGACAACTTACACCAAATTTTGAGGGAGACTTTTATTTAAAAGTACCCAAAGCTGGTTTTTTCTATAACAAGACGCTGGATGCCGCCGAATCATGGTTGAATTGCACAGCCGAACTTAGAGGAACGTATGAAAATAAGACACTGGTTTTGAAGCTTTTGCTTTGGTTTGCTACTGCAGTGGGAGGCCTAGAGGTAACCTGCATTTTCCTGGTGTTCCTTTCCTTGTTCTTGAGCAGTAAGAATTCCGACCAAGTTGCAGAAGGATACCTCCTGATGTTTAGATTCAAGCGATTCAAGTTTTCTGAGCTGAAGAAGGCCACACGGGTATTCATTGAAGTGATTGGACGAGGAGGGGTAGGCGTAATATACAAAGGCATACTGCCTGATAAGCGAGTTGCAGCAATCAAAAGACTTGACGAAGCTAATTACCAAGGTGAAGCCGAATTCCTAGCAGAAGTGAATACCATTGGGAGGCTTAACCACATGAACTTGATAGACATCTGGGGATACTGCGCAGAGGGAAAGCAGAGGCTTCTGGTGTACGAGTACATGGAGCATGGATCCTTGGCAGAAAAACTTACTTCTAACGAACTTGATTGGAAAAAGAGGTTTGATATTGCGGTGGGCACAGCGAAAGGCCTAGCTTATTTGCATGAAGAGTGCCTAGAGTGGGTTTTACATTGTGATGTAAAGCCTCATAACATACTCTTAGACTCCAACTATCAACCAAAGGTAGCAGATTTTGGTCTGTCTAAACTACTGAATAGAGGTGAGCGTGATCATTCAAGCTTCTCAAAGATGAGAGGAACTAGAGGTTATATGGCTCCTGAATGGGTCTATAATCGTCCTATCACCTCTAAAGTTGATGTCTATAGCTATGGGATTGTGGTGCTGGAAATGGTCACTGGAAAGAGCCCCACAGGTACGCAGCATAGCTCTGGTGGCGGAGGGGCGAAAGAGCTTAATAGATTGGACACCCTGGTGAGGGAGAAGATCATGATGCATGCTGATGGTGAAGCTTCACGGGAGTCGTGGAATATTGCGGAGATTGTAGATCCAAGCATGGGCGGCAGATATGACTCGGCTAAGATGGAACTTCTGCTCAAGGTGGCTTGGCAATGCGTTGCAGAAGATAAGGATGATAGGCCCACCATGACCCAGGTTGTAGAGATGCTTCGCTGCGACGACGAGGTCAACTGATATAATTTGTAATGTTTTTTTTTAATATAAACAACGAGACGACGAGACCCCAATAATGTAACTTATTAATTTGAACTTTTTTTTATATTTTTGCAAATTGATAATTTGGCAACTCTTTAACAAGTTCTGATATTATTATTATTATTTTATATGAAATCTTGTTATAGAAATATTTCCTATTGACAAAGGTATCTTCCTTTATGCAGGTCGAGTAGTTTCTAGGTATCTTTTTCTTTGTGGTATACTAATTCACTCGAAACTTGATAAGGTAAATTTATATTGCTTCTATTAAAAATTAATAATAGTTTTATAATCTGGAAAATTGCCAACTCGACCATTCCCATTGAATACGCTACATGATAAAGAGTAAGCAACAACTCACCGCTAATTTAATTGTATCCATGTATATTGGAAGACTTTAGATTGAGGAGATGATGATCGATCAAGTCATTATTGACTACTAAAAGAATCCAAAATGATTGATCAAGTCATATATATGTTTGTTGCGTGAATTAAAATTTGATAGCGTACCCCACTAGTAGTCTTCTTACATGCAATGGAAACTATAAGGACCCTTCATACATGCACGTTCCTGTAACAGACTTTGTAAAATATATGTGTATGATGTATATATATATATATGTATATATATATATATATATATATATATCTATTATAATGAACGCCTATGCGCTTACTACAGTATTTTTCTCATTCCGTTTCTGTTTTTTTTAACAGTAATAAACAGTAAATTACATTGTCATTCCGTTTCCGTGTTTTTTTTAACAGTAATAAACAGTAAATGAACAGTAATAATAATAAAAAAATTCAAATTAACAGTAAGATAAGAATGAACAGTAAAATAATAATTCGAAATGAACAGTAAGATAATAAAAAATTCGAATGAACAGTAAGATAATAATTCGAATGAACAGTAAGATAATAAAAAATTCGAATGAACACATAGGAGATAAGATCAAAATAAAGACATAGTTGAGGTACCAATAATTGTTACTCATGACATGCATGCGGACACCACATAGAAAAAATCTAATTATAAGTATAATTGTGTATTAATATGTGTACTAATGATTGATTAAAAAGTATATTTTATTAAAAATAGAATTTTAACTTAACGATGTGTTTAAAATATTTTCTTAATTTTATTGCTTTTAAAGTTATTTGGAGCACCAGTAAATGTCATTCGAAATTCCGTTTTTTTGTGAATGAAGATATAAGGAGAAACATGTGGATTCACACATGAAAGCAACATTTTAGATCTTACGGAGTTAAAAGTATTTCATTATTAAAATAAATAATTATTTTAATTTAACATCATCATCAATACCCATATATACCGTTTAAAGTGTTAAAGCAATATTTTTGACAATTAACATGATATATGTATGCTTAAATGTGACAAAGTGTTAAAGCAATATTTTTGACTATTAACATGATATATGTATGCATAATTAATTATATTTATATAGATATAAAAGATACCATATGGATAAGCTATGTATTATATGTCAAATACAAATAATTAAATATTATCATATATAGTTGCTTTTTAGATCTTACGAAGTTAAAAGTATTTCATTATTAAAATAAATAATTATTTTAATTTAACATCATCAATACCCATATATACCGTTGATTATTTTGAACTCAGAGAGAGAGAGGGTCTTTGAAATTCCTTCAGATCAACATGTGAACAAAAATAAAAATAAAAAAGGTAAGGAAACATACATGAGATGCCTGAAAGTGAAGTGCCAGCGATCCCACCAGTTAGAAATTAACATGAAACATATATATATATATATATATATATATATATATATATGATATATAAAGCAATATGGCATGCGACTAAATTACGAATGGCCAAAATTCATAAAAGTTGGAAAGGATGCTTCTGGGAGACTACTTTATCAATAATAATTACTCATGACAAAAAAAAAAAGAACATTTTTCATGAATGAACAGTCCCAAAACCAGCAGCGGCTTCTATGGTGGTTTTCCTGTCCTATCTTCTGTACAATCCTCATAACGTGTGTTTTTAATCTAGCTTTTATAGTTTAGTGCTATAGTTGACTAGCAGAGAGAGAAGGAGAAGAGAGAGTCCGCAAGATCCAGGTGTTTCGGCGAGAGCTACCTGTCTATTTGGAGCTTGTTACACATGGTAATTAGTCCCAAAGATTCAACTTTTTCTTAAATGAACTAGCCATTTTCTTTTTTGAGAATTGTTGTTTAATAATTTTTTTTTGCATTTTGCATTAGAAACCCATAATTTTACAAACGGACTAAGCTATTTTCCCCGTCTCTTTCTCTATTTCTGAATGAGAAAATGCAACATCACGGTGGTTTGAGCGTCCAGAAATATGTCAAAGCTTTAGAGGACGAGCTCCGCAAGATCCAGGTGTTTTAGCGAGAGCTACCTCTCTGTTTGGAGCTTGTTACCCATGGTAATTACTCCCAAAAATTCAACTTTTTCTTAAATGAACTAGCCATTTTCTTTTTTGAGAATTGTTGTTTAATAATTTTTTTTTTCTTTCGGACCCATGGTAATTAGTCCCAAAGATTCAACTTTTTCTTAAATGAACTAGCCATTTTCTTTTTTGAAAATTGTTGTTTAATAATTTTTTTTTTCTTTCGGTCTTTTGCGTTCGTGCAGCTAGTGAGGCATGTCGGCAACAATTGTCAGGAACGACAACGGAAAACAACTCGCATGGCCAGTCTGAGAGTTCGGAGCAGACGACTTCAAATGATGTTCCACCAGTGTTCGAGGAGTTCTTTCCGATAAAGCCGTCTGCTTCATCCGATGATGATAATGAAGAGCACCATTCGCACGAGGCTAATACGGAGAAGGTGATCCGCAATGATAGTAAGAAGAAATCAGATTGGCTTAGATCCGTTCAGTTGTGGAATAACCCAACCTCAGATCCACGACCCAAAAAGGTAGAAAATGAAAAGGAAAAAAAAAATTCTTTGTAGTTTTGTTTGGTTGCTGAGTAAACTCGAGGGAAAGGATGGGAAAGATTGAAGCTTTTTATGGGTTTTTTTGCAGGATGTACCGAGAAAGGCAACGGATTTGAAGAGGAACGGCGGTGGTTGTGGTGGTGGTGCTTTCCAGCCTTTCCAAAGAGAGAAAAGTGTCGGGAAGAGCAGTGCATCAGAGGGCAAAACGCCTTCATCTATGGCACGGGAGGCGGCGCCAGCTGTGGTGGTGGCTACAATGAGTTCTTCGACGGTAACAGCCACCGGAGGGAGTGATGGCAATGACGGAAGAGAACAGAGAGAAGGGCAGTCTTAGAGAAAGTAGAAGCGGAATTGGTCCCCTGAGTTGCACAGGCGGTTCTTGAATGCGCTTCAACAACTTGGTGGTTCACATGGTGTGTAATTGTGTGTGTTTTTCTTCTTTTTTAAATAAATTTTGATCATTTAGGAGGAATTTAATTGTAATTTTGTGGGATTAGACTGAGTTGAATAGATTATTGAATATATACACACACACACATATTGAAGTTGAATGGATTATTGATATTCTGCAGTGAGAGGTACGGCTTTTGATAAAAAAAAAATCATTTTTTTCTTACTTCTTTCCATTTGGTTCCCCTCTCTCTCCCTCTATTTCGTCTTCAGCTCTCCAAACACCCTTCAAATCTATCTTCCGATTGCAGTGAACATGGCCTAAAGAATTAATCACTTTAAGTGAAAGAAAGCATAGAGTAAAGCCGCACACACAACGCCACGGACCACCAGTCACGGTGGGTTGCTAGCAGGGGCATATCTATTATGGAATATTGCAAGAACTTTATGAAAAAATCCACCACTGGAGTACTGGCTAGGATTAGACTGTAAGTTGGATGACTAGAGATTTCCACTAAAACTAAACAATTAGAGAAAGAAACAGTCAAGTACATCTTCACCCCATTTGGGTTATTGCATATCTTTATCTTTTGACTTTGGAGATACGGGGCAATAATAAATACAAGCACATCATCTCCGAGATGCAAGGCTTTTTGTTTTTCCTTGGGGAATTGGGAAATTAATTTGCATCCACAATTGCACATTTTATATACATGATAATATAGTTTTGGTTGTGTGAGATTATGGATAGAAAAATTTTAGATTTATGAAAAATTTGTACTTTTTATCAAATGTTAAAGATGATTTTGATGATATCAACGTAGATGTTCTTAACAATGATAGTATTAAAATTATACTATTTAATTAATTTTCAGATTTTTTCACGACACTTAAAAAGTCATTATGCTTTGTCTGAGATGGGACAAGACGGAGCGGAGGGTCTGAATGACCTACCATTAAGACAATTGATGGCAGTGGGTCATGGCAAAGGGTCTTGCTGGGACAAGACTACTAATATGAATAAAATTATTTATTTTAACGTCCTTCTCACACTTTTCTTAATACTTTTTGTTTTTAGTCACGCAAAGTCTTTACATGATCTTTCTGAATCTTTCACTTTTGGCATCTACTATTCACGATTTCAAACTTCCAAATCTGCTAAGTGATTAAAATGATTTGAATGTGGCATTTTTGTCAGCTACCATAAATCCAACGTGGGTGCCCATCCCAAGATTTCCCCGAATCTTCTTGTCTCTCATGGAAACCCTCTCTTCCTCTTGTGAAAAGACAAATGCATCCTCTCCTATCTACCTCAAATAGATTATACAGCTCGTTTCCTAAATTACTCAAAATTTCCAAATGATTTTCACTCGCCAGGTAATACAAAATTGCCTTATAATTATTCTGAATTTTCAGGCAATTTTTTATTTTTTAATGATCCATATCGTCAATAGTTGGCATAAAGAGGAGGATGATGGAAACAAATAAATTGGTATAATAAATTCAAATGGACAGCCAAATACCATTTTAAATTAGAGAAATTCGGGAATACGAATCCATTTGCAAATATATGATTCTCTGAGGTGACCATATTAATACTACTATCTAAAATATTTATAATACTACTATATTAATACTACTATTTAAAATATTAATAATCAGACATATATGTAAGATGAGAAGCTAGCTAGGTAGGAATTATGAGATCAAGTGGTATTTAATTAAGTCGTTGAAAATGATTGATGTTTTTATAAATAATGGCATATATAGTTGTCTACCGTACCATGCATTCTTGCAATGGTGATCATATCTATCCAAGATAAAGGTGAGTAGAAAGACATGATCAAAGACTAATTAATATTTATTTATTTTTAAACTATTGCAAAAGTTGAAATGATCAAGACACAGTTAGGAGGTATACAGTTAGCCAGCCTCCTAAATTGTATCAAACCTTTAATGGATTTATTATATTATAATAATATATAATGTCCTTTTATAACAAATGCAATTAACCAAACTATGCTTGATAATTAGTTTTTTATTGCACAAACACGTGGCGCCTGTCCTATTACCTTATTCACTTTTCTTTAAAATAAATTAATGTATTTTTCCCAATGTATGTAAGGAAGGAAGAGAGAGACAGAGAGAGAGAGAGGGCTTAGATGAGAGAAGAGAGAAGACGGAAAAACGAGAATACGAAAAGTGAAGGAAGAGAGAGAGAGAGGGGGCGGAAAGAAAGAAGGGGCGGCCGAACGGAATGCTGAAAGGATAAGGATGCTTTTGTATGGATGGGCGTAACGTTAGGTCAGGTGTTAATAGTAATTATATTCTAATTAAATTAATAATAATAATGCTTTAGATTGCTCCACGTACGTAGACCTAGAGAGCTAGAGATTGTGGACATTAATTAATTAGTATTAACATACTACATCGATGAGGCCTCACTACTAGAACAGAAATTTGTGGATCGACATGAATTGTATGGGTCCACCACACAGAATTATTGTTCTGAATAATTCTCTTTTCTCTATTCTCTCTTCTTTCTTCCCTCTTTCTCCACTCTCTCTCCAACAACAGAAGACAGAAGGTTTCCCCACGTTAGGTCCCACCTTCTTCAATCAAATTTGGCCTTTCTCCAACGACAATAATGGTGATGGGATCAGAGCTTCTTTTTTCTTCACTCCCTCTCTGCTCTTCTTTATTTTTACTTTTCAGAAAAATCTCTCTCTCTCTCTCTCTCTGGTAAGGCCCTGTCTTTTCTTTCTCTCCGTCTTGCCTAGCCTCGGTTGCCGCCATCAGCAGTCGCAGAGCAAGCCGGACAACAACTATCCTTCAAGCAGCAGCAGTAGAAGCAAAGCAAAACCATCAAAACTGCTTCCTTCTATTAGTTGATTTTTTGAAAGAAAAAGAAAAGTGATTTTTTTGGGTGTTGGAGTTTTTTTACAGTTAAATGGTGACCGATTGAAGTAGATGATGAGCTCATTTGGTGGATTTGATCTTGTAGTTGGTGGTAGCCGCAACTTTTTTTTTTTTCCCATTTCATACTCTCTTTCATCTGCATCTCCTCTTTCAGACTTTCATCTTCACTTTCTCTTTCCTCTTCTCTCCGAAAGTAAACTTTTTCTCTCTCTTCTTTTCTTTTGTTCATGTTGAGGATCGAGAACAAGATCAACACGCAGGTGACCTTTGCTAAGCGGAGGAAAGCTGTATGAGTTTTGCTGCAATTCAAGGTATTCACCAGAACAACAAAACCACTTTTGCATCCTTTAAACCACAAAAGGGAAAGCAAAACCATCAAAACTGCTTCCTCCTATTTTTATTTTTCTATTTTCTAAGTCATCTTTCTTTTATTTTCATCTCCGAGTTGATTTTTTGAAAGAGAAAAAAAAGTGATTTTTTTGGGTGTTGGACATGTATTTTTGTTGTGTATTGACAGATCTATATATATTCTTTCAGATCTATTAGTTTTCACTTTAAACGTAGAAGTGAATGCAACCCTCATCTGCGCAGAATATGATTTTATCTACCAAAAATAAAATGGAGCACACAGAATATCTACCAGAAGATAGATACACAATATGAATATTTTTGAGATATTATTTTATTATATCGAAACAAAATTACAGAAATTTGAGACAATCTAAAAGAAGAATTAAGCAAGGATTTTAATTTCCTATTCTCTTGCTTTATTGCTTCTATCTTCATGTGAGACTCCTGAAGAAGTCGCTGAATGATAGAAATTTTCTCATTGAGTTTATCCAAATCATAAGGTTTGGATTGTAGTTGCTGAGAAAATGCATAAATAGCTGAAGAGTAATGGGTACCGAGATTTACAAGCTCCTAGATAGCTTCAACATCTGACTTATTAGCGAGATCATTATTGTATTGTACTATAGAACCTACAGCAGAAGCAGAAACAACTGGTGAAAATGGTGTAGAATACCTCACGTATTGGTTACGAGAAGATTGCTGGGCCATTGTAGAGTAAGAATGCAGAGAGAGATTGCAGAGTAAGAATGCAGACTGATTACAGAAAAGTAAAGAAAATGAGATGCGAATGAAGATGAGCTGAATATTTCTTTTATAGAGAAAATTATGACTAAGCACCTCTATTGCTTCACGGCATCTTTCGTGAAGCGTCTCTTTACAAGAGACAAGAAGATGTAGCATCATAGCTCTGCGACGCCTGACAGCTACAGAAAACCTGAAAAAGCTTGCGGTGCTTGTCTGATCTAAAAAGCTGGCCACTGTTTTTGTTGAAAAATAAGGTTAGCGGTTTAACATTGATGAATTCTTCACTAACTGTGTTATTTACAATTTTGTTTCTTCATACTGGGTTTTTTTTTCCTTTCATTTCGTTGAAGCGAATCTTTTTTCCTTTCATTTGTAGGTAATGGGTAAGACCTTCTCTCCTATACTCATCTTCTCTCTTCTTCATTTTCTCTCTCCAATTTTGTTTCTTCATACTGGGTTTTTTTTCCTTTCATTTGGTTGAAGCGGATCTTTTTTCCTTTCATTTGGTTGAAGCGTTTTTTTTTTTTCCTTTCAGCTGTAGGCACTCCTGCCACACTGCTACTAATCTATCTACAAGTAATGGGTAAGGTAAGAATTAATCAAATTCTCTGATGGATTATGTGAAGTTTCATCTTTTGATTTGACAATATCTTCGATTTCCTTCAACTACTTAGAACAGATTATACTTCAAACTACTCAGCGCCCTCCAGACTTGATCCAACTACTCAGCGCCCTGATTCCATTTTTTGAAGCCCTACTCAAGAGCATGGAAACTAGATGCAGTGGAAAACTTTCCACACCTGTTGAAGAAACCCAGTTTGATGAATTTTTATTTGGAAAGAAACCCAGTTTGCTGCTTTCCGTCGATGGTGGAGGAAATCTACAAACTGATTTAAACTAGATCAACGTGCCTTGCACGTTAATGTTACCTAGTATATATATATATATGTATATAATATATGCATCCTGCTTAGAAAGATAAGCCTTATCAATATTTTGTATTAAAATATAAGCTGCCTAGACAGAATCAACACACAGAGAACTTGCAGTACCCATAAACCGGTTACACCCTTACGTATAAAAAAACAAGTTGTCCATCATTGAGTTTTATATAACTTTGAGTACTACACATAAAGTGACGAAGTTTTGCATATAATTTTTTTTTTTTAAGGAAAATTGTCATTATTCATTTATCAAAGAAATTTATCTCGATGGCGGGATAGATTCTGAGATGTCTTCATATCAAACATGACATTATAAATTAAACTAATGCATTTAGATCTCCACTAATACATTATTTCTTTTTGTGACCGGTATAGTAGTCTTCACTATTGCTGATACTTTCTACAGACAAATGTCTAAGAGACAACACTCTATTTAAACAGAGACTCAATCTCACCCTTGATGGAAAGAGATGACTCAACTTCTACAGATAAACTTCCGAGAGACGAACTTTTTTATTTTACTTTATTTAACAATAAGGAAACCAAGAAGGAAAGTAGTAAGATAGATGTGAAGGTAATGTACTTGTCTCTTTTCAGCCACAAATGTCAGATCTGTAAGGCCTAGTGGTAACGAGTTTGATAATCTGACGTATGTATTGAGAAGAGCTGTCAGAAAAGGTGGCGCGTGAGAACCCCACACAATGATTTTTACAAAACCACCACTTTCCTCAGAACAATTTTCAACCTATGAATTTACTTGTGCCGTGTGTGTCTCTCAAGAGTTGCCAGAAACCTGTAGATCTATTTTTTTCAGCCTTGAAGAAAGTAAAATAAAATTAAGGAAAAGAAATCTTGATAAACAAGATGAGTGAATGGAGGAAGGAGGGAATGAGAGGGAGGATGAGGAGGAGGAGGAGGAGAGAAAGGAGAGAGGAAGCTGAGGCCTCCTCCCCTCCAGTGAAAATCAGATTTGGAGTCCTTAATTTTTTACAAGAGAGAGAAAGGGGGAAGGAGTCTCATTCTCTCCACATTTTGTGTATAAATTAATAATGCATCGAATCTCTCGAGTGAGATATATAGGAACAATATTAAATAGATATTATAGTAGTAATCCATCAGCATTTAATATTATCAAAGAATTTAATTATACTAATAATAATTAATGTTGTAATTTGGTTTGGCTAACATATGAAAAAATATGGAAGAAATTCTGTAACGTACTTGCCCCAACTTGAAGTTTTCACATGGGAGAGAGCTAAATACATCCGGTGTGTCTTTTAATATTCATTACTGCTCAAAATATTTATACTAGTATCAGAATTTGATCTCAAGAATATAGATTTGGCTCTCATATACAGAAAGATCAAGATCCATTTAAGTTTGTATATAAATTTGAGGTCTCAATTAAGTGGGAGAAATATATATGTTTAATAGAATGGATCCTATTTATGGCCAATATGTTCTTCTTAGCTTTATCAGTTTATTAGTGTGCGTTTGAGTGCTGAGATGATCTGAACCTACCTCAAATATTTTCGTACAATAGGCTCTACTCTGCATCCAAACATTTTTACTTGAACTCATCATATTTCCTCATTGTTCCTTGATTGAACAATTTGATATTGTTGCATGGTGGAGGAGTCAGTAAAAATGATTGATGTGTAATGCCCAAGCCGTATGAACAAGCTCTAAGGAGATGCTTGGTGGAATGAAATGATATGAGAAATTTGTAAATAATAACAAATAGTTTTTAAATATTAATTATGAAATGGTTTGTGAATAGTAGTGAAATGGTTTGAATTAAGATGTTTTATGAAGTTTTGTAAAATAAGAAAGAAAAAGCTAAATAAAAATATTATAAAGTTACTATTGGAATATAATTTTTTAATATAATTTTTGTTTTAAATTTAAAAAAGTTGAATTCGTTTTTGTGTTTTATTTAGAATGTTAACGACGTATTTTGTATATCTTTGGGTCGAGCTCTCAGCGGTTCGGCTCTTCTGCTTACGGGCTGTAACAATGGAGAAAGGATCGAGAGGAGTGGCCTGAGGTGGCTCGGGTAGCCTCCATTGCTTAAGTCAGTAATAGCTTGCTAAAGAGTAAGAGAAGAGGGTGAATGCAAATTTTTTAGCAGGAAGATTTGATTAGAGAGTAAACCTAATCCTTTTATCTAAAGGTTGATGGACCTTATATACCCAGTCCAGGGGGTCAGATGGCCATACCTTGCGGCTAGGGCTGTAAAATGAACAGGTTACTTGATAGGCAGCTCGAATTCGACTCGATTAAACTCGAAATCAGCTCGAATCGAATATTAAATGGACCGTTCGTAAACACAGAAATAGACTCGATTATTAAACGATACAAACTTGTATAAAACTCGACCGACTCGATTAATGTTCGTGAACAAACTCGTATGAAGCTCGACTTGACTCGTGAGCTCGACTCGTATATATTTATACATATATAGTCAAATATATAATATATATATATATATATATATATATAATAACCAATAATTATATATGTTATATGTATTATTAATTATGTATATAGAATTATAGTGACTAATAGTTATAGACTTTCTTCTACATATACTATAAGTCTATATATTTAATTTATAATATTAATATATCATATTGATATATTTCTCTTATTCTTATCAAATAGGGAATTGTCATATAAAAAGTTATGCTTATAGGCTAATAAGGCTCTTGGCTATAGGCTATAAGCTATAGTCATAACTTATTAATTAATTTAATTTATAACTTATCACTCATAATTATATCATTCTATGAAGTACTATTGAAGGCTTTACAATATTTTTATTAATCTATCATAAATAATTATTAAATACTTATCACCTATGATTCTTCGATTATATCATTATATATTCTATGAATTTTCATTGTACTCATGATTCTATCATTCTATAAAGTATTATTAATAACTTATCACTAGTTATTAATTTTATTACTTTATATATGATTAATCAATAATCACTAAACTCATAATAATATATTCAGTATTCATAAATCATATGATTATATAAATTATAGTAATATACATGTTTAGTGTTAAATATGTCTTTTTTTACAACACTACTTGCTAGTTTTAAAATCATTTTTATAATACAATTAACATGTATTATAATTTATAGAGTATAATATTATCTAAAATAGATACTCGTTGTGGTTAATATACGGTATTAGTATATAGTATTATTATATTATACTAATTAATATAACTATAAATTTATATTATGAGTACCAATTTGGACAATGTTGACTAAAATATAATGTTAGACAATTTTATAGTATAATTAAATATTATAAATAAATATAGTTTTTTTTACAACTCTACAGTCTACAGTCACTATTTGCTAGTTTTAAAAATTATGGTATAAAAAAATTAACATGTATTATAATTTATTATGCATAGACTATAATATTTTTTTTAAATAGAACAATATTTAAATTAACATGGTATTTTACTTATTTATTGTATAATAGTATTAAAGCAAGATTAATGGAGGCCGTTGGATATTTTCTTACTTTTATGTGGGACTTCGGAGCCGTTGGATATTTCTTCTAAGTATTTACCCTAGGGTTACAAGAAGTTACCCTACCTTAACTCCTGCGCCGTTTCACGAATCACGAATCTGTGGTTCACTCGAATCTCAATTACTCGATTGGCAATTGCCCTTCAGGCTTGCCGCTTCACTTTCTCTCAGTCTCTCAATCTTACCATCGAGAAACCCTAGCTTCTTATCCATTCTCTTTATCTCTTATGCTTACACGGTTACACCGATTACTAGTTACCTCCTATAATCTATGATATCTATCGTTCGATTCGAAAGGAATCGACTTGTCTGGTGCACCGCCTTCATTTGTTCTCGACTCTCGAGGGGCCTCGAGTGAAAATAGGCCGCTGCTTCTGCAAGAAACCCTAACAGATGCAGCGGTGGCCGTTTTAGAGGGGAGCCATGGCTGTAATCTCAGCCTCTGAGAAAGCAGCCGGTCCTTGAGGAATGGGTCATTAAGTGCATGCATTTATGACTCACAACCACTTTTTCCTTGATTTTGTGGTTTGTGGTTCTCTGGTTCGTCGATTCGTCCATCTACGAGTCGATTACCTAACTTATTTTCCTTTTTCTACGCATTTGGTTGGAAATGTTGGTAGATTCGATTGATCTTTGATTCTTATCTAGTTATAATTTTATCTAACTATTTTCGATGCCCATTTCTGGTTCGATCCTAACTCTTTTTTATATTGTGATTTGTGGTATTTTTACGTTGTAGATCTAGATGAAATCATCTAAGTACACTGTCATTCATGAATCGTGACCACTCTGACTCAGCAGTGACATGTTAATGCAGGCTTCTGTGAGACACTAAGAGTCTGAGACTGTGACTGTCTCATGCCCATCACTTTGATTGTTAAGTTTATGTTTTATTTAATTTTTTTTATTTTGTAATAGTTGAATATGCCCTGTTAGAAGTTTAGAACTTACACCTTAGGCCGTTAAGTGTTAACTTCACGTTTAGGTTATTTTGGTATTGCTTACAATTTTTCAAACTTGTGTTCTAGCTTGAGCTTTTATATCTGAGCTTGCCTACTCATCTTGCCTACTGAGTTGTGCTCGAAGAAAAATTTATTGGGATTGCTATGAGTTCTCTCAGTCTCTCAAGTAATTGCTATTTAATGATGCTTTATGTTCTTGCTTGAACTATTTAGTTATGCTTTATTGTTCATGTTTAAGTTGATTAATCTCATCCTATGGTGATTTTGGCCTTAAGTAGTGGTGCATGTTCTATTTAACATGTATTGGTTGATTTATCTTTTACAATCTGTCTTGTAGTTGTGTAACTGTGTTTATGTTTAATTTCAAGACTTAAACTTTGCTTTCTTGAATCTGTTTTGGTTGATTATAAAGGATCATACATGGTTCTTGCTTCAAGTATTTAATTATGTCATCTTTAACATGTCTTGGTTGATTAATCTCTTCCAATCTATTTTGGTTTATGTTCTGATTTCAAGTACTTAAATATGCTTTCTTGAATCTATTTTGGTTAATTATAAATGTTTATACATAGTTCTTGCTTCAACTATTTAATTATGCAATCTTTAACATGTCTTGGTTGATTAATCTCTTCCAATCTGTTTTGTGTTTATGTTCTAATTTCAAGCACTTAAATATGCTTTCTTGAATCTGTTTTGGTTGAATATGTTTTATTATTTTTATCCAATATGTTCTATGTTTATGTTGTTGAGGTGCCTTGCTTCTGGAGGCACATCGAGCCACTAAGGCAAGATTGTATACTAAAACTGTTCAAGTCAAATTAGTTTGACTTTAACATCTGTTTTAGTTGATAGTAATCAACTATATTAGCCTTGCCTTTTGGAGGCACATTGAGCCATCAAGGCAGGGCTGTATAACAAAACTGTTGGAGTGAAATTGTTTTGACTTTAACATCTTTTAGTATCCTTGCTTTTGGAGGCACCTTGAGCCACCAAGACAAGGTTGTTTTGAATTTTGGTCAATGTTTATATGCTTATTGTATGTTTCTGGTTTTGTGTTTGCAAAATATTAGACACCAACAAATGGGTGATCCAGTGAATGAAGTTGATCCAGTGGAGGAGTATGAAAATGAAAATTCTGTTGGGATTAGCTTAGTAGAGGCCATATCTGATAATGATAGAGACACTGCTTTTACTCAGGCCCCTAATACTGTGTCTACTGAGGGCCTTTCCACAGAAGTTCAAACAATAGCCTATGAAAGAAAAAAAAAGAAAGAGGACTTCTGATGTATGGAATGATTTTGACGAAATTGATAGAGATGGGGTTAAACAGCCTCAATGTAAATGGTGTAAAATGTTATTTAAAGCTTCTTGATCAAGTTCTACGACTACATTATGTAGGCACTTGCTGACCTGTTTGCCATACATGGGGTCTAAGAAAAAATAAAAAGTCTTAGCAGTTAAGTCTAAGGAGGCAGATGGTGGCTTCACTGTCTCAAAGTTTACCTATGATCGTAGTAGGGTCCGAGAGCTTGCCTCTCATATGATACTTCACCATGAATATCCATTCTCTTTAATGGAACATGTGGTATTTAATAAATTCATGTGTGCAAACACTCCATATTGAAAAAAAATTTCTCGGGCTGTTGCAAAGAAAGAATGCATAAGAACTTATGAGAATGTAAAGTTGAAGTTAAGGGCTTTGCCTAAACATGTGAATAAAGTTCATATCACAACTGACATGTGGACTTCTTGTTAAAAACTTTCATATATGGTAGTGACATGTCATTTTATAGACTCTGATTGGCATCTTCAGAGGCGTGATTGAACTTTTGTAATGTGTCACCTCCACATACTGGCCTTTTTATTGCTGATGCTTTAGAAAAGTGTTTCCAAAATTGGGGGATTGAGAATAAAATTAGTTAGTTACTGTTGACAATGCTAGTTCTAATGATGTGGCCATTCGGATCTTGAAAGATGATTTTAGGTTGAAGAAAACACTGTCTGTAAGTGGGCAACTGTTTCATGTACGTTGTTGTGCACATATAACAAATTTACTTGTACAGTATGGACTTGGGGAGATTAGGGATATTATTGATTGTGTTAGATATGGTATAAAATATCTGGTAGCATCAGAGAGTAGACTAAAACAATTTAGTGAAATTGCAAAACAGTTACAATTGTTCTCAAAGAAACTGATTTTAGATGTGCCTACAAGATGGAACAGCACTTATTTAATGCTGGATGCTGCAGTTCAGTTCAAAGAAGTTTTTCCTAGATATGGTGATAGAGATAGATGTTTTGAATGGGTTCTAACTGTTGAAGAGTGGGGGCAAGTTGAAAATGTTTGTCAACTATTAGCTATTTTCAATGAAATCGCCTATTTAGACACTCCAGCATGAACAAAGGAGTTCTACTAGGATATTACCCCATCCTAACACTTAGGGTCATGATTGACATGAATAATTTAGCATGAACGTGATCTGAAACTTGACTTAACATAAACTTGATCTGACTTTTTTACTGAACATGACATACTTGTAATGGTGAATATTACATGATATGACATACATGTAACATATGATATACTTAACATGGTATACTTATAACATATAGCAATACGTGATAGAATAGATTTTGTAACAGATAAATATTCGTGAAAGAATAAATCATGCATAACAGATAAACATGTAATGACGTGACATGGCATGACATATATGATAACATACATACATAAATTGTAGTTCTCTTATCCATCATACATACACAATAAACTGATAGTAACTTAGAAGCTAACTTACCTCGATCGTCTCGTTCTACGAGAATAAAATACGAAACACGAGTAACTGTAAGAGGGTATTCTAAAAGTTAGAAATTTAATTACTAAAAATTAGAAATATGAAAACAAGCTA
>QGSO01001110.1:0-15129 GCA_011037825.1 Carya cathayensis
ATTAATATAAACTTTCGAGAACTGCAATGACATTAGAAATCAAGAAAAGCTTTACACATTTGCAAAAAGTCAATTGGGTTTCAAAACTTGATCTCCTATCACAGTACTCTTTGAACGCAATATTTATCACGGCTTCACTCAATGTGGCCAATTGCACTTATTTTATTTTATTTTATTTTTTAATTTTATCTTGAACCAAACCTTTTCCAAATTAATATATAATATAGTACATTAAAATCGGATCGGAAACAGGTAAAACTGGAGTACCGATTTAGGAGGGTAGCCGATGCATAATCGGAAAAATATAAAAACTGATACATACTGGTTTGGTCTTAAATTTTATCCAAAATCAGACCAGATGTAAGGGATATTTTGATCAAAACCGTATAATAAATATCAAATTATAGAGAATATAGTACTTTGGAATATCGAATGTGAATGCTCTAACAGACACAAACACCTGAAAAGGAAACTACCTAGGATAGAACGAAACTAGTATGGTAGAAGAGAACTAGGATTCCAACTCATACTGAGATATTCAAAAATAAATTATTAGAAATACATTCCAAGAATATTGTGAAAGAAAGTGGTAGGAGGGTGAAATGGCCATCAATGCTGAGAACAAGGATTCCATGATAATGATGCATGTGGGTTCTTAATTAGTTCACAGATCAATCCTTCCCTGATAATCACTTTCCTAGTAGTCCTTGTTTGTTTATATGTAGCAGAGGTATTCCAAAAGTGGGTCAAATCCAACCATTCATACATATATATATATATATNTCCACTCACCACCAAAAAGGCACTACTATTAAAAAAAAAAAATCAGGGAAAAAAATTTAAACAACAAAGAGAAGAAAATTGAATGGCTCCCAACTTTTTCTCCCAATCGTGCTATGTGTTTGGTCCCATTGCCTTGAACAGTATATTGTCCATCCCATCCTTTCACGGCATTATAAAGTCTTACAACTGTTCACTACAATAATAATAGCAGAAAAGATATTTGTAACATGAATTGTGCAAGCACAACATAATCTCTTTGAAAAAAATGAAAAGAATATAAAATCTAAATAAAAAAATTAATGTTTTAATAATAAATTATACTCTTCTTTAAAACGACTACGCGACGTTTATGCACTTCACAGTTGTATATAGAATTACTCTAATAATAATACATTTTTTCATCTCATCTTATCATTACGACTTTCTTAAATTTTTACACAAAATATAATAAATAATTGAACTTTTTCAAATCTCAATTTAATATTTTCAAATCATAAAATAATAATAATTTTACAAAATAATATTATAAGAATATTTTATTTAATTTTCACATTTAATCTAAAACTATCTTTTATCTTTTCTCTGATTCCAATCCAGCCAGTCGTATATGATGGAAAAAAGTTGCCATATTTTTCCAGTTGAGAAATTAAATGCAGAATTTGAAAATCTACGTAATAGTTTCAATATTACTGTATCCCTCAATAAATGAACCCAAAAAGTTTGAATCTATCGCCATTCTTTTAGCAAAGTCTCCAATTTTCTCTCCAAGTGCACGTGAATTGTAATAATGTAATGTATATTTAATTATCTATCTTCTTCTTTAAGAATTAATTTATATAACCTGAATGATTTCTATTTTAAATATAAATTTTTATCTTTACACGTCATTAAAATTATAAATACAGGTAGCTTTTTTTTTATTTAAAAAAAATAAAGAGAGAGAGAAAGTGAGAGCCAAAGGCTAAAAACAGGAAAATTGCACCGAGGCAATGAACTGAGAGCTTGGATCAACGGCGGGTGACTCTAACATTGCTTTGGGCGAGCTTCAATCCAAAACGGCTCGAAGTGCGGCAACGACGTCGTCTCCTAACAAATAGTCTTCTCTCTTCCCAACTTCAATGTTTAAAGATTCATTTGTTGTTGTTGGATGTTTTGTCCACTAATTTTGACTGTTGATGTATTTAAAATTTTTTTTATTTAATAAAAAATAAAGTAATTTTTAGTATATTGATATATTTTTTTATTTTGAAAAAATTTTTAAATATATTAAAAATATAAAAAAGAATAGAAGAAAAAAAATAAAAAGAGAAGTTTGTATTTGTGGGTACGCCCTGCAGTCAAAACTGGGCGGTACACTGGCACCACACTTGGATAATACTTTTTTGAAAGTCCAATTTTCATATAATTTTTTTTTAAAATGAAAATTATTATTAAAAAAGTAATTTTTACATATAAATTATCAATTTATCTATTTTTTAAAAAAAGAATACATAAAAACCATACAATTTCAACAAATAAATTATCAATTTACTCACTCTATTAAAATTTTTGAGAGAGTGTTGCAAGAAGTATGGTAAATATACGTTGACACATCACGAGTTTTTTCGATCCAAACGAAATTCAGCCGTCCAAACACAGGAAGGGTGCAGCCCATGATCCGAGGGATTCGCAACGAGTCAGTCATGCTATCCAAACAACCCCTTGTATTCCGCTTTTGCAGCAGCACATAATCTCGGACCCATCCTTAATACCAGCAGCCCAATTTGCTTTGATTCAGTTTGTTGAAAAAATAAAAGCTTATTAAAAATAATAATTTCCTTTTACTACTTTGCACTCAACCTTCTCAGTCTGACTGTCTCCCCCTTTTACTACTAATTTTTATTAACTTCCTTCGCTTATTCTGTTGATTGCCAATTACGCCTCTTCTTACTTTAAATTTTCTACTATCCCTTTAAACCATTTCACCAATTCATTCCATATATTTCATATTTTGATAAATTATATGATCATATAGAAATTCATAAAAATAAATTCACACACTGATATAACTTGACATGGCACGTTAAATTATAAAACTATATTTATTGTAACATTGCCAAAACGCTAAAAAGAAAACAAAAGAAAATGGAATAATATATTTAATTGAAAGGAAAATGATAGAAAATTAAGTAGAAAATGCAAGAAAATTGACTAAATTGAGAAGATGAGAGAAGAAATAGACTTTTTCATTAAGTTTTTCCATGCCATCATTGCAAATCTTATTAAATTTTATACAACAAATGGCCCAACAAATTCCTAAAGATGGAGCCTTAAAAAGATTAAAGACTTGGCCAACCATTTGGTTGTGTTTAGTCTTAAAAATACCTCAGATATTCTTAATATACGTAAATAATATTTATTACTTTATTATTACTTTTTAACTAATTTTTACGACTATTCATTATATTTTACTACTATTTAATATTCTATTATTATTATTCAATACTCAATATACTTAACTACTATTAGGTTGTGCTCGACGGGGACTTCTTCGTGAGCCTTCCTTACATTTGCACATTGTTAAACTCCTCCTGTGGGTCTTTTTGTGTAAATTTGATTGGAAGTTGGTGGGTTTGACTTGTGAGGATGGGATTGCAGTGGGGGCAGATGGGATTGCAGTGATTGTTACTAACTCGAGTTTCTAATATTTCAGTTTGGGATTGTCATGATATAGAGATTCTCTCTCTTCTCTCATTTTTATCATTAGTCTCGAAGGATCTCTCAGCTAGGGTTGAGTACCAACTAAATTAGAGTTGATATTTAAAAAATTTAATATCAATTCCGACTCCGACTTTGTCGGAATTCAAATCCGAACTCCGACTTAGAATCCGATAAATTGGAGACGGAGCATAATCGGATTAAATTTTTTTTTTTCAAATTTAGCTAAATTTTAAACAAGATTTTAAATTTAACATATTTTTTTTGCAAATTTCTTTTGGGGAGATTTTGAAGATCATCCTAAAAGAAAATGGATATCTTCAAAGAATATATACAAGCCAACATAAGGAGGGCTTGGGATCTCCAATGTGTTTCACACTACAAGCTCTTCAATCTTCAATATAAATTAGCTTGGAGTACTGTTATTACAACCAACTCATTTTGGACAAAATTTTTAAAGCAAAAATACTTAGAGGAATATTTATTAGTATCTCTTAATAGTTAATTCTACAACAAGAAATTAAGCCTGTGGAAAGTTAAAAATGGTTCTATTAAATTTTGGTACAATAATTGGGTAGGAAATGGATCTCTTGCGTGTTGCGTGCAAGTCTTTTGTAATCACTAATCTTAATACGTTCCAAGCTTAAGGATGTCTTACTCTAAAGTAGGTTGGAATGTTTCAAAATTGGCAAGTTTGGAAGATAGTGCTTTGATCCTTGAAGTGTTGAGGATGCCTATAAATTTGAAAAAGAGATCAAGTTTAAGGAGTAGGAAACACACTTTTGACTGTGTGCTTATGTGAAATTACCACTTGAACCAAAAATTTAAGTGGATCTGAAGAGATAGATTTAATCAGTATCTCTACTTTAGATTTAAATATATATACAGAAGTGTGCATGGGATTTATTATCAATTGTAGCTCTTTAATCACATTGTTGAAACTACTTCATTACTTCTTGTGCACCGGTTTAATGATCACAAATATCCTCCCAGGTAGTACTTTGAAATCTAGGAAAAGATTCTTATTGTTTACTCTTGGATGCCATTTGAGACTTGCCATACACATAGAGAGGGAAATGGGATAGCATATGGCCTTGCCAAAACTGTTGCGGCTAGTGTAGGCGCTTCCTTTGACTTGAAGAACTCCCCAAGAATGTACTTGGCTTGCATGCCCTTCAAAAAGCTTAGAACTTTCAACATTAGAACTCTTGCTTTTACTCTACTAGCTAAACATACATTAATTTTGGATTTTTGTAAAGTCTTACAATTGAAATCGTAATTTTATAAATGACCAATAACCCCTGCATTTTTCCCGATTTGAGATTAGGCCCGTGTATTTTTTAGGATTAACACTCTATACTATCACAAGTTTATAATAAGCTCAATCCGTCACAAATTTAGTTCATTCTGCTCGACGAAATACACATGTCATTCTCTAGAGTGACTATGAGTTGAATTTTTCTTTTCTTACTTAAAAAATCTAAATAATAATAAATAATAATTTTAATTTAAAAACACAAAAATAAAAATAAAAAAGTTATTAAGAAAACGTTGGATCGACGGGAGGGACTCCCCTGCCAACCGCCTAGTAGCCGAACCCACTTGGTCTAGCGACCACTAGAAGTTAGAAAAGGGCCACCAAGTGATGGCCACCACTTGGACCACACGGGATGGTTGGCTGGAGAGTCTCGCTCGCTGTTTTTTAAGATTTTTTTTTTATATTTTTTAAATTTAACATTATTGTACATAATTGATGTTTTATTTTTATTAAAATTTTTTAAGTAAGAAATTTTTTTTCTACCAAACGGCAGCTCTAGAGAGTGATACGTGTCTTCCACGAAATATGTGATAGATGAGATTAATGCTAGACTTGTGATAGCACAAAATGTTCATCGTAAAAGAAATTGCACAATGGTCTAATTTCAAACCATATAAATCCATAAGGGTTATTGGTTATTTATCCCTATTAATCAAATTAATACACTAGATCAATAGATAGCTTTAACATAAATATAAGTTTCTCTCTCAATATATAATATTTATCCGACTGTTAGAATATTTACCCCAAAATATTGATTTACTTATCAAGTTACAATAGATAGTTTTTTATGGGCATATTAGATTAATAAAACTAAAAAGTTTGACTATGGTATACCCTCCTATGTAGGGGTGTAAATCGGTTCGATCCAGAGAAAATAATAAACCAAAAATTGAACATTTATAAAGACTGGACCAAACCGATAATTATCATTTTCTCAAAAGTGTTTTGATAATTTTCACATCGAGAAGTTTTTTCGAGTTCCACTTCAGCTGTAGTTACCACACAAAAATAATGATTTATTTTTCTTTTTCTTTTCCCATAATAAATGCAGAGACTTCTTCTCCCTCATAGTCATAGTGCGAGCCTGCGACTAG
Source organism: Carya cathayensis (assembly GCA_011037825.1). Lineage (NCBI taxonomy): Eukaryota > Viridiplantae > Streptophyta > Magnoliopsida > Fagales > Juglandaceae > Carya > Carya cathayensis. The sequence continues at coordinate 5,896 of QGSO01001110.1, forward strand.
TGCTTTATAATTTTCAGAGCATAAGCTATATTTTCACAAAATAAGATAATAAAACTCATTCTACTTTTATTAAATAATAATTATTTATCATTATGTTATTATTATATTACCTACCATTAAATTAAGCCCATAAAAGTATATCTAATTAAGTTATTAAAGTATTGGAGGATCCAAACAATGATCGGAATATGAAGAAGAAGAACACATCTTTACTTCAACATTCAAACAATGATCGGAATATGAAGGAACGATTGCGATAATAAGATGGAATCAACAAAGAGATTGCTTAAGGAGTTTGTATTTTTGGTTTGTGGAGGACAAGGTGAGGAGTTGCTTTTCAAGGATACATCCACAACAAATTTTCATATTTTAAAATTATTTTTTCTTATTATATTAATTAAGTTGTTCTATTAATCATTCATACACCGTATATTTATTATAGGAAAAATAAAAATAAAATAAAATAAATATAATGTACAATGTGTGGAAATGATAAACAGAATTATTCATGTATATATGTTTGTGTTCGTTTTAGATAGAAAATGTTCAAAAACAACCATTAATTATTTAATTTAGACCTTATTTCAATTATATATATATATATTGTATACTTAGTTTTGAAAGTAAGTTGAGTTAAATATAGATGAGATAAAAGTTGAATAAATATTTTTTTAATATTATTTATATTTAAAAATTTAAAAAAATTAAATTATTTATTATATTTTATTTAAAATTTTGAAAAACTATAATATTTGGATAAACAACAGAGATTATTTCACTAAACAAGAGCTTAGCATGAATATGATGAGGTTAGGCTAATTCTTTTTTTTTTTTTTTTACTTTAAATTAAACACGCCTGTCATACTTTTCTTTTTGAAAGTATTTTTCAACTCTTATAGGGTTATAAATGAACTAGTCTGCTCGGTACTCGCTTGGTTAAACTCAAATTGAACTTGACTCGTAGAAAAAAAATTTCGTTTGTGAAAAGAAAAATATCCAAGTCATTTATAATTGAGTTATGCTAACTCCAGTCATGGGTCGTACAAATGCCCCCACATTCTTTTTTAAAAAGAGTGATTTACTATTAAAAAATTAAGAAAAATAATACTTGCAGTTAATCAGGAACTCTACTTTAGATTCAAATATATATATATATATATAGAAGTGTGCGTGAGATTTATTATCAATTATACGTTGCTCTTTAATCTCATTGTTGAAACTACTTCATTACCTCTTGTGCACCGGTTTAATGATGACAAATATCCTCCCACGTAGTACTTTGAAATCTAGGAAAAGATCCTTACTGTTTACTCTTGGATGCCATTTGAGACTTGCCATACACATACAGAGGGAAAAGGATAGCATATGGCCTTGCTAAAAATGTTGCGGCTAGTGTAGGTGCTTCCTTTGACTTGAAGAACTCCCCAAGAATGTACTTGGCTTGTATGCCCTTCAAAAAGCTTAGAACTTTCGACTTTATTTTGAATTTTTATAAAGTCTTACAATTGAAATCGTAATTTTATAAATGACCAATAACCCCTGCGTTTTTCCCGATTTGAGATTAGGCCCTTGTGTTTTTTAGGTTTACACTCCATGCTATCACACATTCTCTAGAGTGACTATGAGTTGAATTTTTCTTTTCTTACTTAAAAAAATCTAAATAAAAATTAATAATAATTTTAATTTAAAAACACAAAAATAAAAATAAAAAAGTTAATAAGACAACGTTGGATGGAGGGGAGGGACTATCCCTCGCCAACCACCTACCAGCCGAACCCACTTGGTCTACCACTATCCCTCACCCGTTGTTTTTTAAGATTTTATTTTTATATTTTTTAAATTTAACATTATTGTACGTAATTGATGTTTTATTTTTATTTAAATTTTTGAAGTAGGAAAATTTTTTTTCTACCAAGTGGCAACTCTAGAGAGTGATACGTGTCTTCAACGAAATATGTGATGGATGAGATTAATGCTAGACTTGTGATAGCACAAAATGTTCATCCTAAAAGAAATTGCACAATGGTCTAATTTCAAACCATATAAATCCATGAGGGTTATTGGTTATTTATCCCTATTAAACAAATTAATACGTTAGATCAATAGATAGTTTTAACATAAATATAAGTTTTTCTCTCTCAATATATAATATTTATGCGACTGTTAGAATATTAACTCCAAAATATTGATTTACTTATCAAGTTACAATAGATAGTTTTTTATGGGCATATTAGATTAATAAAACTAAAAAGTTTGACTATGGTATACCCTCCTATGTAGGGGTGTAATTCGGTCTGATCTGGAGAAAATAATAAACCGAAAATTGAACATCTATAAAGACTGGACCAGATCGGTAACTATCATTTTCTCAAAAGTGTTTTGATAATTTTCACATCGAGAAGATTTTTTGAGTTGCACTTCAACTGTAGTTACCACTCAAAATAATGATTTATTTTTCTTTTTCTTTTCCCATAATAAATGCAGGGACGTCTTCTCGCTCATAGTCATAGTGCGAGCCTACAATTAGTGCTTTATAATTTTCAGAACATAAGCATTATTTTCACAAAATAAGATAATAAAACTCATTCTACTTTTATTAAATAATAATTATTGCTACAAAGCAACATAATTATTTATAATTATGTTATTATTATATTACATGCCATTAAATTAAGCCCATAAAAATATATCTAGTTAAGTTATTGAAGTATTGGAGGGTCCAATATAGGGATGGCCCTAAATCGAAGCCCTAAGGCCCATGACAGCCAAATACCCTTAATGGATAGTCATCCAAAGAGGCCACTTGGCCATTCTGGTTATTAGTAGAGATAAGTCATTTCTAATAGATCCATAATATGGTGGTCAGATAACTCCGGTAATTTAAGAATAAATCTCACGGCTAAGTACATCATGAACCTAATTTGTTTATAATCCAATGAGTTTCTACATATTTCTATGCCTATATATATGGATAACAGGTAACTCGTAATCTATATAATTACATACTTGAATTATTATCTATAATTTGTTACTGACTTAGGCATAAGATTGTCATAGGCATCCAGTGCCACCCATATATGATTTGCAGGATGACGATTACATTAGGTGGTGGGACAAGTCCCTTATAGTGGCGCCGTCTATGGGATTATGTGATCTATGATTTCAGTTTTCTATTGAACATCAACGTGGTTCCAACATGCCGACCATGACACGTTCTCAAGCAACCTATGAACCAAAAACAATGCTCTAGATATGGAGGCACAATTAGCCGCAACAAAGGAGAAGCTGAAGGTGGAATTAGACGCCATGGAGAATCAAAGGAAAGAGTATGAAGATTTGACGTGTTGCAACTTGGAGCTTAGAGACGCTACCATGCCTAACTACGGCGAGATATAGAGAAGAAAAAGTTGCATGATGAACTATGGAACCTCACCGGAAAGTACAAGGAGATGGCGTAGAAGATGGGGGGATCTTCTTTGGTAGAACAATAATTGAGTTGGACCAATTTTCCCTATAGCGAGGAGATCATGGTCATGCCACTTCCACTCAAGTTCAATGTACCGCAGATAGAGATGTACGATGGGTCAAAGGATCTAGTTGATCACTTGGAGATCTTCAAAGCGTATATCATTCTCCATGGATTTCTAGGAGAAATCGGTTGTCAGGCTTTTCCCCTGACCCTAAGGGGAATGATGAGAGGACGGTTTGGCACACTCCACCTTGGATTAATTGACAGCTTCGAAGAATTGGCTAGATAGTTATTGACACAATTCATGCCTAGTACTTGTGTCTCGAATCCCGATTGAATGGTAGGAAATTAGAATGTTACTGGTTGAGAATAAACTAGCAGTCAATATTGACTATATAAACTTAGCAAGCCATTTCTAAGATGCAACGATCTATGAAATAACATTAAGATAGACAGAATTAATTGGGCATCAAATAAACCCATTCTCATTACAATACATCATTCGACAACATTTCCAAAGCCTATAAGTAAATACTACTACTAAAATATTTACAATCCCATGTTGGAGATGCCCTTTTACCCTCTATGAAACATACAATAGAAAACACGCCCTAAAACCAATTTTGCATTTTGAAATTACGGACGGGGATTTGAACATATCAGTTCCCCCAACAGATGACAAACTTGCTTCCTCCATAATAGACTTCTGCAATCTAAAATCTTATCAAACTGATCTAGATACTATTATTATTTTTTATTTTCCATTGAATGTCTAAAACACTAAACTAATTCCAGAAGTGGACAAATCATCCTCCGCAAGTATTGTAATTACTTATAAACAATAAACATTTCCATCTAAATTGACCAACTTTAGGAGGAACAGCAGTCCAAGTAACAAACCAAGCCGTTCTCATTGCACTCCAGGCACCTCTTGACCCTATCTTCATCCTCATCAAACATCTTTCTACTTCCATTGCAATTTGAGCACGACACGAACCTTACATCCCCATAGCTCTAGTAGATGAGCTTGAGTTTCTGAACCAGAAAACCTTGGAGAATTCTCGCCAGTTCGCCAACTTCGAAGAGGTGCTTGATCACCTCAGTGCCTCCTAAGTGCTTCCCTTTCACAAACATATGTGGCAAAGTCATGTTCTTTTGTCCCAATACACTCGCATCTCTTCCAAATACGCATAGTTCATGGATACGTCCCGCTCATCAACCTAAATCCAAAACCCCCGAAATATCATCATCGCAACATAATAGTCCTCGTAGGTTCTACAAACACGGCATAAGCGAGTGAGAAAACTACGATTATGTCAGTTAACATTGTGTTTTGCACACCTTTGGGCCATGTTCAACAACTCGAGCCTTTAATCTTGAGCCTACACATACAGAGAAAACACAAAGAGATAGGAGGCCTTGGTGGAGACCGGGGAGTCTTTGAATCCTAAGTCAGTATCCTCTTAGTAGTTTATGCAAAAGAGTAAAGGGATCATAGAGAGTTCTTCGTACCAGGGGATTGGTTTTTATATTAGGTTTCTGGAGGTCAACTACCCATACCTCGTGTCAGGGGGATATATCCTCTCAACAGTTCCTTTAGTTATATTGCTTTAATGCAGTGTGGCTTAGGGGGTGGCACAATTAATGCGGCGTGGCTCTCTGTCCCTTCTATCGTGTGAGTACACGCCATCAAACTCCTCCTTCATTACCTATCAGAAGATCAAGGGTTCCTCGTGTTTCCCGCCCACCTACATATATAGTGCTATCTAAGACTAGGCATTATAGGGGGAATGTTGAGGTGATGTGTCCCATATTTCATTGCATTTTTTGGGTCTTCCCACGTGGTTATGGCCATAGAGCTCTGATCTGTTGATGGCCTCTAATAGGCAGCCTGGTCGGGCTCTCCACGTTTGGACTTGTCTTCTGGACCTTCGATCCAAGAAAAAAAAATTCCATTACATTGTCCTCCATACCCAGCAATCGAATTGAAAGGCTATCGGGGACTGAAATGATCCAGTTTGTTGCGGGTTTGAGCTTGCTAGGCAGCAATTGGGATTTCAATTGCAATACGGACTCCTCGGTGTTTCTCGAAGATTTGAAGAAACTACGGAGTTGCTTGACCTTACCTTTGATGGAACTATCGGCAGAGCGAATGGATTCAATGGAATTGTAAAATCTGAGGAAGGAATCGGAGCTGGTCTAGTCCAGAGTGGCTTGGAGATAGGGTTTCTTCCGGGTAACGATTGAGGATTGGTGGTGCAAGGTAAGCAACCAATTGAAGAAGGAGGAGGACTTGGAATTGTCGGAGATTTCCATGTTTTCGGATTCTATGATCTAGAAATGCAACAAATATAACAAAAAATTTAAAATTAAAATATCGGGTCTTTATTTGTAGAGGAGCTTTATCTAGGATTGGGGGATTTGAGAGATGATCGATAATTGTGAAAGGAGGAAGCCAACTCGAAGATAGGTCCTGAAACGCCAAGAAATGAGGCTTCTAGGGACCAAACTTGGCCAAGAAGAAGAAGAACACATCTTTACTTCAACATTCAAACAATGATCGACATATGAAGGAACGATTGTGATAATCAAATGGAATCAACAAAGAGATTGCTTAAGGAGTTTGTGTTTTCGGTTTGTGGAGGACGAGGTAAGGAGTTGCTTTTTGAGGATGACATCCACAATACATTTTTCATATTTAAAAATTATTTTTCTTCTTATTATTATTATTATATTAATTAAGTTGTTCTATTTATCATTCATACACTATAGATTTATTATAGGAAAAATAAAATAAAATAAAATAAATATAAAGTATAATGTGTGGAAATGATAAATAGAATTATTCATGTATATATGTTTATGTTCGTTTTAGATAGATAATGTTTAAAAACAACCATTAATTATTTAACTTAAACCTTGTTTCAAATATATATATTTAATGTATACTTAGGTTTGAAAGTAAGTTGAGTTAAATTGAGATGAGATAAAAGTTGAATAAATAATGTTTTAATATTATTTATATTTTAAAATTTTAAAAAATTAAATTATTTATTTTATTTTATTTAAAATTTTGAAAAGTTGTAATAATTAGATAAACTTAAAAGAGATTATTTCACTAAACAAGGGCTTAGCGTGAGTATGCTGAGGTCAGGCTAATTCTTTTTTCTACTTTGAATTAAACACACCTGTCATACTTTTCTTTTTAAAAAGAGATTTTTCAACTCTTATATATGGCTGTAAATGAATTAGTCTGTTCAATAGTTTGCTCGGTTAAACTCGAATTGAACTTAACTCGTAAAAAAAAAAACTCATTTTTGAAAGTAGATACCTGCTTTATTTGTAAATGACACATAATCGACTAGGCTAAGGCTCTTTAAGCCTACTCGTTTATACTCGAGTCGACTCGTTAGCTCAACTCAATTAAAACTCATTCATATATTGATAAATACACACACACACACACACACACACACATATATATATATATATGTATTAACTAATAATATAAGCATACCATTTTTATAATTAAGTATATAATATGTAATTTAATTACTTATGTCTATATAGTGAATATACATCATAGGTATATTTTATAATTTGTATAATAATTAGTCAATAAAATTTAAAAGTTTCATATACCGTATGTGAGAACCATATATGAAATAAATATATATTATCATATCAAATGTATGTATTAATAATATATGTAAGCATATAATATATTGTTATTTTGGATAAATATCAACTAGTTAGATATTAATTATTTTTAAAAATTTTTAAAATTTTATAATTCAATAGAAATTTTACTTGTTAGTTGTATAAATTCAATATTAGATCTTTTATTTTTTTATTTAATTTATTAATTATTAAATCTTGTTCAAAAAATAAACAATTCGATCTCGAGTTCGAGTCAAGTCGAGCTTGACTCAACTCGAACTCAAGCTCGACTGGACTCGAACTCATTTGTGGGACGAGCTCGAGCTCGAGCTTAAGTTTAGAGTTTAGTTGATCAAGTCGAGCTCGAACAAAGAATAAAAAAACTATCGAGCTCGAGTATTTTGAGTCGAGTCGAGCTCGACTAGCCAAAGACTGGCTCGGCTCGACTCGACTCGATTACAGCCATATTCACATATTTTATTCTCCATCTCTTCCGCTAGCATTTTAAATTATTTTATTTTATTTTTTAATAACAAAACATCATTTAAATGTAAATAATGGAAGATAAATAATAGCAATTTTTATCTATAAAAAAAATTATCCAAATCATTTATAATTGAGTAACACTAGATAAAATCATGGATTGTACAAATACCGCACATTCTTTTTGAAAAATATAGTTTCCACTATTAAAAAAATTAAAAGAAATGATACTTACAATCGTAAATGTGCTAGTGTCACGTAATTACTTTGAAAAAATAAATAAATATGAGACCCACATTAAAAGAAAATTAATTTTTAATAGTAGACCCCATTAATTTTCAAAGTGACTGCATGGCGATTGCACACTTCACGATTATATGAACCAGTTCTCAAAAATTAATTTTTTTATGAAAAAAAAATTAATTTTTTAACAATAAACTCCACTATTTTTGGACAAAAGAATGGATTGAAAAGGCAATGAATAATATAAAAATATATATATAGAAAACTTTAGAGGAATGTGTATTGTGAGAATTCAAAGATAAATAGCACCTTCAAGAAAAACAAAATTAATAATTGCTTGCAGAATCAACTCTTGTATTTATATCTTTTGATAAATAAATAATTTTGTCTAGTTTTTTACTTTTCGCCTCATGAATCCCCAATAAATACGGTTTTGCAAATAAGTTTTTTGGGTGAAAAGTGAAAAAGTGCATGATTTTTTGTGATTCTTGCAAAAAATAAAAATTGTGAGAAAAACAAGGTTTCTGTTGTGAATCGATCAAAACAGAGAGAGTTTCAAAGATAGAGAGAGAATGAGAGAGAGTAATTCTTATTGATCGATCAGATATAACATCAATATACCCATATATATAGGGTTACAAAAGTCTTAATTGACGACTACGACTTGGTCAATTATGACGGCTAAATGTGGTCATACAATACAACATAGTTTACAACACTTCCCCTTTGGATGACCATATTTAAAGAATATGCCTCGTTAAAACCTTGCCAAGGAAAAACCCTGTGGGAAAAAAACTAATGGCGAAGGAAAAAGAGTACAGTATTCATGTGTACCGCCAAGTGCTTTAGGATTGCCTCATTAAAACCTTGCAAAGGAAAACCCAGTGGGATAAAACCTTAGCGAAGGAAAAAGAGTACAATCAGCACAAATTTTCAAGACATTACTTCCCCTGAAAAGTACATGATAATATGTCTTCAAGTCTCCGCATTCCAATGTTCTGCACAATCTTCTTAAATGTTGCAGTTAGTAATGCTTTAGTGAATAAATCTGCCAGATTATTTCTTGACTGTATCGTCTTGACATCAATTTCAACTTTCTTCTCATGAATTGCAATGATTTTCTTGTGTGGATCTGATAGATAACTCGCATCTGTATATCCATCTAATTGTGGACTTGATCCAAATAATCACATATTCAGGGCTTCAATTGAACTGGAGATAAGGTACTTCAGGACCAAGAATTTCTCCATCGTCTTCAGGACGAAATGGATTTTTCTGCTCATCAAATTATCGAGCAACCATTGGAGTACTCAGGACTTTATAGTGAAATTCACCATATTGATCCAAGATCATTGAATTCACTACTCTTCTGGAGTTGT
>QGSO01001111.1:5000-16282 GCA_011037825.1 Carya cathayensis
CAACATGAAATTTTACAAGTCATCACTGTTCTGCATCAAATGAACCTTTGTGATGAGAAAAATTACTAAATATAGTGAGTAGTTGCAGGCTTGGATCAAGAAGACTTTTGGGCTNAATATTGGAAGAAAATAAACATTGAAAAATACTCCTCGCAGCTGCAACTCATCGTCACAAACTCAAGGAAATGATTCAATCCTTTTCTCCCGTCTGTGCTCGTGTATGATTCCAACGTATGTGCAATATCTAGAATTCTTTCTCCAAAAACCGATGAATTGAATCCTCCTAGCTGTGTTTTTCTATCCCAAAAAGTGTTCTCTGGTCCAAAGGTACCACCATAAAGTGAAAAATTACTTTTATATGGTGAGACAGTGGAAAACCCTAGATATGTCAAAATACGATATTCGCTCGAGTGGGGTGTCGAGCGAGCATCGAGCGGTCGACTCTGCCTAACTTCGCTCGAGCAGCTTTTCGAGCGCACATCGAGCGTTCAACTCTGTCTGAATTCGCTCGAGTTCACTGTCAAGCGGCCTTCGAGCGGTTGAATCTGCCTGAATTCGCTCGAGCGGCCAAAAGCCTCCGCTCGAGCGATCTTTGTAAATCTGCAACATGAAATTTTACAAGTCATCACTGTTCTGCATCAAATGAACCTAACAAAGGCCCCAGGTCCTAATGGTATGGTGCAAATATTTTTCCAAAAATATTGGCACATAATTGGTAAGGATGTCATTGCTGCTGTGTTACAAACCTTAAACACAGGTATGTTTCCTGTTGATCTTAATCATACCTTTGTTACTATCATTCCTAAGAAGAAGAAGCCTGAGTTTGTTGTTGATTATAGACCCATTAGTCTCTACAATATGAGCTGTAAATTGATCTCCAAGGTGCTAGCAATCAGGCTTAATGCTATTCTACCTTTTGTAATTTCTTGTTCATAGAGTACTTTTATTCTAGGGCGTTCGATTACTGATAATATTGTACTGCCTATGCACTTGTTCATTTTCAGTTATGCTAAATGGAAGCTTGAAGGTTTACTTCAGATCATCCCAAGGTTTATGTCAAGGCGATCCATTATCGCCTTATCTTTTTACCGTAACGGAGGAGATTTTGTCTAGGATGCTTCATCGAGAATTTTTATTGGGTATGATAAAACCGTTTTAGCCAATGGGGGGTAGAGTCATTACACACCTTTTGTATGCTGATGACCTGTTATTATTTGTGAATGGTGGAAGAGACTCAATACGGCACACAATGCGCATATTGAAGGTGTATGAGAAGATGTTGGGACAAGATGTGAGTCCAAATAAATTGTCTATATTGTTTTCTTCATCTTTTTCATTGTCAAGGAAGGAAGATTTGAAGAGGTTGATTGCTTTTGTGGAAGGAGCATGGCCCTGTATTTATTTAGGAGTGCCATTGTATGTGGGTCGTATGTTGAATCGGTTATTTGAGCCATTGTTGCTAAAAGTGCAAAAAAAGCTGGCGGGATGGAAAGGTAAGTTATTATCCTTTGGGGGAAGATTATTCTCTTGAAACATGTATTAAATAGCTTGCCAATTCATTTGCTCTATGTGATGAATATTCCAAAAGGAATAGTTAAGGAGCTAAAGGGGATTTTTGCTAATTTCCCATGGGGTTCAAGTGTGGAGGAAAAAAAAACAGAGAAAATGGGTTTCATGAAAGAGGATTTGTTTGCCGGTGGAGGAAGGGGGTTTGGGAATTCAGGATCTTTCGGATGTATAAACTTCCTTGTTCATGAAGTTTGTTTGGAAGTTATTAACCGGGGGGGGGGGGGGTTCTTTGTGGGCTGATTTCTTTAAGGAAAGATATGTTGGAAACTCACATCTAATGTCGGTGATATCGTTAGGAAGGGGATTTACTGGAAGTAAACAGCTGGGATGTGCTTCGTGTACAATAGATCGTTAGTGCGAAAATGGCTGATAAAATTGTTAATATGCAGGTAAGGCTACGTGAGGGGCAGGATGTCTACGTTTGGAAGCAGGCGGATGATGGGGAGCTAACGTCTAAACTAACCTAGAGTTAGTGAGGCAGAAGGAACCAATTTGTCTGGGGAGGAAGTGGTTATGGCATAATGAAATTCCAAAGAAAATGTCTTTTATGATATGTGGAGCTCGTCTTCATGTTTTACCAATGGATGAAAGACTTAGGTAGCTGGGTATCCCAATGTCATTGAAGTGAAACAGTTGTGAAGCTGCTCAAATGGAAACATTAGGTCATGTTTTATGTGATGGGGAAGGAGCTAGGAGGGTTTGGGATTTTTTTACTGGGGTGTTTGTGATTAGAATGCCACAGGTGAGAAGGTGGCAATGAGGTATGAATGTTTGGTGGTTACGGGCATCCACTTGCTCTCAAGTGGGATCGATTTGTGGGGCTGCGTCGATAATTATTACATGGTCTATATGGAGGGCAAGGTGTACAGTGCATATGGAGAGGGGGATTTTTGATTGGAGACAAATTGTACGATGTGTTAAAGGCTTTATTGTGGAGCTTTCAAACCACTTTAAGAAAACTGAAAAAGCTTGATGGCATGGATGTTTTGATTTTTCAGGAACTGAATTGCCTAGTGATGCCAGTAATTAAAAAGGAGGTGAAGAGGATTTCTTGGACTAGGCCAAGGGTGGGACTAGTTAAGTTGGACGTTGATGGAGGGTCCTATGGAAATCCGAGCTTATCTGGATGGGGTGGTGCCATTAGAGATCGTCACGGGAAGGTTATTGCTACCTTCGCTCATTGCTATGGGTATGCTACTTATAATATTGCTGAATGTCGTGCTTTCCTTGATGGTCTGAAGTTGTGTAATCAACTTGGGTTGAGAGATTTTGTGGTAGAGTTGGATTCGATGGTGATTGTGGGGTGGTTTCGATCGGGTATATGCAAGTTTTGGTATTTATGGGATTTTTGGGAAGAGACAATTCACTTATTTCACATGATGAATGTCAGTGTACACCGGCATATTTATCTTGAAGCAAATATGGTTGCTGATTTTCATGCGAAGGAGGGGGCGAAGGGTAAAATTTTTTATTTTTGGGTAGAAGGATTTATAGAGAGGCATTTTCTTGGGCTTGTACATACTGATAAATGGGGTCTCCTATATATTAAGGCCCAATAATGTGGGGTTGTTAGTTGGGATGAACTTGGGACTTGATTTGTATTTTTTTGAGTTTTGGTTTTTTTGGTGTCCTTGGTTTGATTTTATTCGGTATTCCTTTACTTAAGTATGGGCTTTTAATAAAATTGGGGAGGGGGTCACTCTTGGTCAAAAAAAAAAAAAAAAAAAAAGAGGTGAGAGAGGATAACATTTCATTTTGGATTGGTAAATAGCTGTCTAATGGCCCTCTGGCTGTTTTGAATTCTTTAATCTTGTATCCTCACTTGAAGATTAAAAATGTTTGGGTTGATAGCTATTGGGATGTGCAGTTTCTTGAAAGCTTGGTTGGGTATAATAAGGCGAATGAGATTATAGCTGCAATGCCTTGTGGTTGATCTAGAAACCAAGTCGTGATGGCCAATTTTCTTCAGGTTCAACATGGGAATTGGTTCTTTTAAAAGGAGCAAAGTTGGAAGGTATGGATTGGATTTGGCATAACCTTCTACCGAAAAAAGCCTCTGTTTTTATGTGGAAAGCAAGGTTTAATTGTCTTCTTGTGGATGAAGGGTTCAATTTGTGGGTGTTCCATTAGCTTCACGATGGAACTGTTGTAGATTGGGAGAAAGAGAGGATAGAGACCATGTTTTAAATTTGGGTGGGATTGCCAAGGAATTATGGAAGAGGGCGTCGATTGCTTTGGATGGGAATTTTTTGTCATCTTTGAATTGGTGGCAGCGTGTATGTCTTTTGTTTAGATGTCCAAAAAAATGTAGTCAAAAGGGAGTCCTAATCAAGTTGTTGCCTATTTTAATATTATGAAAACTACGGAAGTGGAGGTGTTCAGCTAGGATGGAAGGAAGACGTGATTCTGTGGATAGTGTTTGGTTTTCAATTAAGACATGGTTGATGTTAATTTCAAGAAATATTCGAAAGTCAAGTGTTGTTTCCACTATGGATGGTGCGATCCTAAAGGAGCTTGGCATTTCAGTCTTTTTTGGTTTTCGGCATCAACCAGTGATGATCTTGTGGACACAGCCTCAGGCTGGTTGTTTCAAGCTTAACGTAGACAGTACTTGTAGAGGTAATCCAGGCAGCTGTGGAGGTGGTGGTGTGGTCCGTAATGATAGAGGAAAACTGATGGCAACTTTCTTGGCAAAGTTTACTCGTGGTTGCAGGCTTGGATCAAGAAGACTTTTGGGCTAGTACATAGAAAGCTAAAACTTGCAAAAACTAAACCCCAACAATTACAACTTGATCGAAGATGCTTTAGGATCAAAGAGCATAATGAAGTCAGATCTGAAGTACAAACTTGGTTGGAAAGGGAGATATCGTGTGGAGACAAAGATCCAAAGCCTTGTGGCTTAAAGAAGGGGACCAAAATTGGATGTTTTTTTCATAACAAAGCTTTTTAGAGAAAAAGAAAGAATACCACAAATGGAGTGAAAGATGGTGAAGGGATATGGCAGACTCAAGCAGGAAGGAACAAAGTCATTCTGGACTATTTTAAAGAACTCTTTACTCCTTCCAGAGGTACAAGGAATATGGATTTTCTTAATGGACTTGATGGCAAAGTTACATCTGAGATGATGAAGAGCTTACAAAGATTTCCAATGAAGAAAAGGTTATTATTGTTCTGCATCAAATGAACCTAACAAAGGCCCCAGGTCCTAATGGTATGGTGCTAATATTTTTCCAAAAATATTGGCACATAATTGGTAAGGATGTCATTGCTGCTGTGTTACAAACCTTAAACACAGGTATGTTTCCTGTTGATCTTAATCATACCTTTGTTACTATCATTCCTAAGAAGAAGAAGCCTGAGTTTGTTGTTGATTATAGACCCATTAGTCTCTACAATATGAGCTGTAAATTGATCTCCAAGGTGCTAGCAATCAGGCTTAATGCTATTCTACCTTTTGTAATTTCTTGTTCATAGAGTACTTTTATTCTAGGGCGTTCGATTACTGATAATATTGTACTGCCTATGCACTTGTTCATTTTCAGTTATGCTAAATGGAAGCTTGAAGGTTTACTTCAGATCATCCCGAGGTTTATGTCAAGGCGATCCATTATCGCCTTATCTTTTTACCGTAACGGAGGAGATTTTGTCTAGGATGCTTCATCGAGAATTTTTATTGGGTATGATAAAACCGTTTTAGCCAATGGGGGGTAGAGTCATTACACACCTTTTGTATGCTGATGACCTGTTATTATTTGTGAATGGTGGAAGAGACTCAATACGGCACACAATGCGCATATTGAAGGTGTATGAGAAGATGTTGGGACAAGATGTGAGTCCAAATAAATCGTCTATATTGTTTTCTTCATCTTTTTAATTGTCAAGGAAGGAAGATTTGAAGAGGTTGATCGCTTTTGTGGAAGGAGCATGGCCCTGTATTTATTTAGGAGTGCCATTGTATGTGGGTCGTATGTTGAATCAGTTATTTGAGCCGTTGTTGCTAAAAGTGCAAAAAAAGCTTGCGGGATGGAAAGGCAAGTTATTATCCTTTGGGGGGAAGATTATTCTCTTGAAACATGTATTAAATAGCTTGCCAATTCATTTGCTCTCTGTGATGAATATTCTGGAAGGAATAGTTAAGGAGCTAAAGGGGTTGTTTGCTAATTTCCTATGGGGTTCGTGTGTGGAGGAAAAAAAAGAGAAAATGGGTTTCATGGAAGAGGATTTGTTTGCCGGTGGAGGAAGGGTGTTTGGGAATTTGGGATCTTTTGGATGTAGATTTCTTCAAGGAAAGATATGTTGGCAACTCACATCTAATGTCGGTGATATCATTAGGAAGGGGATCCAGATTTTGGAAAGGAATTTTAAAGGTTTTTCCTATTGTGTTGAGTAATTCGAAATGTCTCATCTGAGGGGGGATTCTAGTTTTTGGGCTGATAATTGGTTAGGGGATGGTGTAGTGGCTGAATCAAGGTGGTGGTGGGTGATCCAGGGCTTCAGGGTTCGGCATTTACTGGAAGGAAACAGCTGGGATGTGCTTCGTGTACAATAGATCGTTAGTGCGAAAATGGCTAATAAAATTGTTAATATGCAGGTGAGGCTGCGTGAGGCGCAAGATGTCTACGTTTGGAAGCAGGCGGATGATAGGGAGCTAACGTCTAAACTAACCTAGGAGTTATTGAGGCAGAAGGAACCAATTTGTTTGGGGAGGAAGTGGTTATGGCATAATGAAATTCCAAAGAAAATGTCTTTTATGATATGTGGAGCTCGTCTTCATGTTTTACCAATGGATGAAAGACTTAGGTAGCTGGGTATCCCAATGTCATTGAAGTGAAACAGTTGTGAAGCTGCTCAAATGGAAACATTAGGTCATGTTTTATGTGATGGGGAAGGAGCTAGGAGGGTTTGGGATTTTTTTACTGGGGTGTTTGTGATTAGAATGCCACAGGTGAGAAGGTGGCAATGAGGTATGAATGTTTGGTGGTTACGGGCATCCACTTGCTCTCAAGTGGGATCGATTTGTGGGGCTGCGTCGATAATTATTACATGGTCTATATGGAGGGCAAGGTGTACAGTGCATATGGAGAGGGGGATTTTTGATTGGAGACAAATTGTACGATGTGTTAAAGGCTTTATTGTGGAGCTTTCAAACCACTTTAAGAAAACTGAAAAAGCTTGATGGCATGGATGTTTTGATTTTTCAGGAACTGAATTGCCTAGTGATGCCGGTAATTAAAAAGGAGGTGAAGAGGATTTCTTGGACTAGGCCAAGGGTGGGACTAGTTATGTTGGACGTTGATGGAGGGTCCTATGGAAATCCGAGCTTATCTGGATGGGGTGGTGCCATTAGAGATCATCATGGGAAGGTTATTGCTAGTTTCGCTCATTGCTATGGGTGTAATCAACTTGGGTTGAGAGATTTTGTGGTAGAGTTGGATTCGATGGTGATTGTGGGGTGGTTTCGATCGGGTATATGCAAGTTTTGGTATTTATGGGATTTTTGGGAAGAGACAATTCACTTATTTCACATGATGAATGTCAGTGTACACCGGCATATTTATCTTGAAGCAAATATGGTTGCTGATTTTCATGCGAAGGAGGGGGCGAAGGGTAAAATTTTTTATTTTTGGGTAGAAGGATTTATAGAGAGGCATTTTCTTGGGCTTGTACATACTGATAAATGGGGTCTCCTATATATTAAGGCCCAATAATGTGGGGTTGTTAGTTGGGATGAACTTGGGACTTGATTTGTATTTTTTTGAGTTTTGGTTTTTTTGGTGTCCTTGGTTTGATTTTATTCGGTATTCCTTTACCTTAAGTATGGGCTTTTAATAAAATTGGGGAGGGGGTCACTCTTGGTCAAAAAAAAAAAAAAAAAAGAGGTGAGAGAGGATAACATTTCATTTTGGATTGGTAAATAGCTGTCTAATGGCCCTCTGGCTGTTTTGAATTCTTTAATCTTGTATCCTCACTTGAAGATTAAAAATGTTTGGGTTGATAGCTATTGGGATGTGCAGTTTCTTGAAAGCTTGGATGGGTATAATAAGGCGAATGAGATTATAGCTGCAATGCCTTGTGGTTGATCTAGAAACCAAGTCGTGATGGCCAATTTTCTTCAGGTTCAACATGGGAATTGGTTCTTTTAAAAGGAGCAAAGTTGGAAGGTATGGATTGGATTTGGCATAACCTTCTACCGAAAAAAGCCTCTGTTTTTATGTGGAAAGCAAGGTTTAATTGTCTTCTTGTGGATGAAGGGTTCAATTTGTGGGTGTTCCATTAGCTTCACGATGGAACTGTTGTAGATTGGGAGAAAGAGAGGATAGAGACCATGTTTTAAATTTGGGTGGGATTGCCAAGGAATTATGGAAGAGGGCGTCGATTGCTTTGGATGGGAATTTTTTGTCATCTTTGAATTGGTGGCAGCGTGTATGTCTTTTGTTTAGATGTCCAAAAAAATGTAGTCAAAAGGGAGTCCTAATCAAGTTGTTGCCTATTTTAATATTATGAAAACTACGGAAGTGGAGGTGTTCAGCTAGGATGGAAGGAAGACGTGATTCTGTGGATAGTGTTTGGTTTTCAATTAAGACATGGTTGATGTTAATTTCAAGAAATATTCGAAAGTCAACTGTTGTTTCCACTATGGATGGTGCGATCCTAAAGGAGCTTGGCATTTCAGTCTTTTTTGGTTTTCGGCATCAACCAGTGATGATCTTGTAGACACAGCCTCAGGCTGGTTGTTTCAAGCTTAACGTAGACAGTGCTTGTAGAGGTAATCCAGGCAGCTGTGGAGGTGGTGGTGTGGTCCGTAATGATAGAGGAAAACTAGTGGCAACTTTCTTGGCAAAGTTTACTCGTGGTACCAATAATGAAGTTGAACTTCGTGCTTTAATCCATGATTTATTGCTTTGCAGGGATCTTGATATAGAAAAGTTAGAGATAGAATGTGATTCTATGTTAGTGGTTCAATGGTTGGAAACATTTTCTTGGATAGTTTGGTATACAAGGGATTTTTGGGAGAAGCTTATTGTGGTTATTCGGTATTTTGATTACACGATTGCTCATCAGCTTAGGGAAGGGAATAAAGTGGCGGATTTTCTGGCAAGGCTGGGTGAGGGAGGAAGAAATTGTATATAATTTGGTACCGATGATTTACCCTGCTGGGTGAGAGGTTTGCTGAGATTGGATTATCTTGGTTTGCCTAGTTTTAGGGAAAAATGTTTTACTTTGTGTTTTGTCGGGTTTGGTTTAGTTTCAGTAAGTTTTTAGTTTGTGGTTGCATGGCTGCTATTTTGGTTTTTCTCCACCGTTAAGTGAGGGTTCATTTCAATAAAGTATGGAGGTTCCGTCCTCCTTTTTAAAAAAAAAAAAAATGAAATGTAGTAGTTTCATGGCCGAAAGTTAAACCAGAGGGATTGAATGTCAAACTACCCTTGATATGGCTTAAGAGTTGCCTCAGACGCTGGTTCAAGTTGAAGATTTGAATCAGCTGCTTAACTTTGTGGATCGGTTGAGATAAGATCGTATCTTGATTCAATCTTGCACTTTCCAATTGTGACATTGTTTGCTTCCTTGAATGTACCCAAATGCTCTCATTTCGGACTAGACCTTCTCGATCATTGCTTCAAACACAAGCAAATAAAGAAAAATAAATAAAAATAATATAAAATGAAAAGAAATAAAGGAAAACTAACAATTTTAATAAGTGAAAGTAACAATTTCAATAAGTAAAAGAGTAATAAAGATCATGTAAAAATTACACTTATAAGGTTTTACTTCAATACATTCAACATTCACGGATCATATATCACACAATTTTATTGGATTCATGATCACTTGAGCCTTCAATAATACCATTCTGTGTTGAGTCTTCCGTTTAAATATGGATAATAAGCTCTGTTTTCTGTGTTGTGCTCAACTGGAACTCATGTTCATTTGCTGTATTAGCAGGGCCACTTGGTACACCTAATTGGATGTTCATTTCTGGAAAGATTAGATCCTTCAGCCTGCCCATGTAAATGATGTACAGTATCATCTGATCAGCCATCCCGAATATGATATCTAGTATGTTTGGTGTCTGAAAACAGAACAAAAAGGGAAAAAGGGTCGCATAAACTTGTAAGATTATAAGCAAAAGGTAGGATCGATGTATACCAGTTAAATAAATTAATTTTATATTTACTTTGTCTTAATTTACTTATCCTGCAAGCTTAATGCATGCATTAATAAGCTAGCAGGTTTATATATATATATATATATATATATATATATTTATGGAGGTTTTGATTTCTTGACCATCCAAATCGTACTCATCTTTATTATTTTCGTGTACTGATATATCATGCAGGTCTAAAATATATTCTTTACTAATCTTGTCATATTTTTTTCAGGCACAACTTGGAAGTTGGAATGGCACTTGGAGTGGCCGGGTCAGCAGATCCTATAACAATGGGACTCTCTTTTTATGTTTTTCTATTTTTTTGAACCATGTTAGTATGTTACTTGTTTTTTATTTAGTTGTATTTTTTGGGATGTTTTTAGTAAAATTGAAGCAAAAGTAAAATATTTAACTTAGATTATAATTTTTGAAAAATTTCAAATTTGAAAGCCCTCACAAAATTTCTCTTTTAAAAAGTGGGCCAAATGTTAAGTTAAAAAATGCCCAAAAAAAAAACTAAAAAAGTAAAAAACCAAAAATCCTACTCTGCTCAGACATATCAGAGTTGAAGTGGAAGATACACATCTCGGAGTCGGAGGTCATATTCAACCTCTGACAAAGTTGACGTTGGAGTTGGAGGTAGGGCATACCAACTCGGACTTGGTGGGTGCTCAGCCTAACATGTGGTGAAGAGTCACCACAAAGACTGTTTACCATTAGCGGGGCTATTATTTCTTTCAAAACACTTATTTGGGGCAAAACTTTTCGCTACTAATATATATTTGCAAAGAAATTTTTTCTTTATAAATGGATTTATACCACTGAAAAAAAAACTCTTTATAAATGGATTTATACCACTGAAAAAAAAAACTACTCGCGATGAATCTAAATTCCCTGTAGAAAAAAAAAACTGACAAAAAATATATAAACCGTTTGATATGAATTTAAATTCACAACAAATGGTCCCGATACAAGGCAAAGAAATAAGTATAATTTTTAGATTACAAACTCAATTGGTTGCTAATACTCTTTTCATTGCTATTAATTGGTCGCAAAACCTCATTTTTCTTGTAGTGTCTTGCAAACAAATATTATGATAATTGGGCTATTTACATCAATTCCCTTCTACAGATGACCGACCGACAAGTGCAACCATAACATGATGTGCAGTATTTAGAGTAAAATATAAATGGATGAAAGCTGCTGAGAGTAAGCAACAAATGTTGGTAAGACTACTGCATTATTACCATTAGAATAAGCATCAACTTTCCCATCCACAATAGAATCCCACTCTCGGAAAGGGTAATTATGTCACCATGGATAGAAAATTCGATCCCTCTTCAAACCATGCATTACAAGCAAAATAGGAGGAAGATTTAAAAATGTTCTTGCAAAAGACAACAAATATGAGACAACACATTTGTTTTTTTTTTTCTCTAAGTCAACATTTGCTTTTTGTTTTATATATGTGATCCCTTAGTATTGGCGGGTTTTTATTTTTATTTTTATTTGTACCTAAGTATGCATGTCTCTTCTCATTTAATATTTGCTATTTTTCTTT
>QGSO01001112.1:0-17794 GCA_011037825.1 Carya cathayensis
AGTTCTATTATTTTCTTCTATGAGAAGAAAGAGTGAAAAAAGTTTTACTCTAAGAATCTTTTAGTGCTTTGGTTATAAACCCCGTCGAAAGGAAAATATTAAAACCTTTTCTAAATATCTGGAGTTTTATTCGTATAATACTTTACGTGGCCAATGAGACAACAAATGATGCTCATCGAGTATTATATATATATCATGATTTATTTGAATCGTTACGAACCTTAATTTTACAAATCATATCATGAATTGGGAATTAGCTTTCATTTGTTGGTGTGAGTATTGATGGTTATTACGTGCTTTGTATTTATATGCTTCTTTTCTAAGTAACTTTTTGTAATTACTCCCCCAGAACTTAATTCCTCTTTTTATAATTACAACTTGTAATTTGTTCCTTTGTTTTTTATTAGGATTGGATTTTAGCACAAGGGAAGACAACAAGATCAGCTAGATCAGAATATGACTACTAGATCGAGAACAAGCTAGCTAGCCATCCATCATTGATGAGAGGTTCAAACCACATCCATCCAATCTGAAAATCTAATCCCATTTTTCAGGTAATTAAGAATAATTTGAAAGGAAAAAAATAATACATGGGCATATGGCCTGCACTCATGACTAATTTAAAATATTTCTCTCTAACTCGTTTCAATATTTATTATTAGTTGGGTGTGTAATATAGACTATAGAGAGGCCAGGGAGCAATGGAGATTCAACATTTCAGCCATGATCATCCCTTGCATACGGTAGTCCTCAACAAAGTTGGTCATGGTCGCTGTAAAATATGCTGGGAAATATTAGCAATCGATTCTGTTGATTATTACTGATGCAAAGAGTGCAGTTTCTATATACATAAATCATGTGCTGAATATTCCCATAAGTTGCAGCACCCCTCACATCCCAAACATCATCTTCTCCTCGAACTACATCGGTACGGACGATGCGCTAGCTGCAACTCCAGCTTCTTTGAATTTAAATATAAGTGTCATCATTGTCATGAGTTTTGTCTTTGTCCTAAATGTGCATTTCTACCGCTCACCGAAAAAATTTGAACTCACGACCACCCATTGACCCTTATGCGAAAATTATTGCCATTCAAGTGTGCTGGTTGTGAGCGCGAAAGCAATGGCATGTTTTACTTTTGTTCCACTTGTTTGTTCATGGTCCACCCAAAATGTACATCTTTTCCATTGATTGTACGGACCATCCACTATACAAGTTGCAATTCACAGCCATCCATTGACTCTTGAGAGGAATATGGTTCTCAGGTGCTTGCGATGCTTGTGGGAATAAAATTAAGAACGCATTTTACTTTTGTGCCACTTGTTCATTTGTGGCCCACCTAGAATGTTCATTTTTACCATCAATTGTCAAAGTCAAAAGGCACAAGCATCCTCTCAATCTCATCTACACTCTTCCGGCCAACCAATCTAAACGTAGAGTCTGCCAACTATGTGCTAAGACGGTGGACACGAACTACTGGGTTTATTGTTGCTCAAGTCAAGATTTTGTTGCTCACCTTCATTGTGCTACAAGTAAGGAAGAGAAAGATGAAGAATCCATTGAGTCATCAACAAGTATGCTGAAACATGAAGAAGATCATCGTAATAAATCTATTGACTTATTGCCATACATTGTCAAAAAGACCAAATTAGGAGTAGACGGAACTGAAATACATACAGAAATCAAGCATTTCAGTCACGAGCATGACTTAAAACTCACCGACGAGCTTGGGATCGACAAAAAATGTGACGGGTGCATGCGGTCTATCTTTCCTCCATTTTATTCATGTGTTCAATGTGGATTCTTTCTTCACAAATCTTGTGTTGAATTACTAAGAGAATTGCGACACTCACTTCATCGACACCCCCTCAAGCTCCTCTCGAGAGAAAAAAACCTGTTTTTTTGTGATGCTTGTCATCTTTGGTGTGACGGCTTCACTTATCGTTGTGACAAATGCAATTTTGGCCTTGATATCCAATGCAGTTTAATCACTGATGATATCCTTACACATCCTAGTCACGAACAACACCAACTAATCCTTGCTAGTTTATCAGAAGATAGAACTTGTAGTGTTTGTGGATCAGATGGAAGATTCAATTTTAGTTGTGTTGATTGTGAATTCACTTTGGACTTCAAGTGTTTGACACAACCGCTTACAGTGAACTACGAGAAGCATGATCATCCATTCACATTTTGTTATACTTCAGAAGATGACTCTGGTGAATATTACTGTGATATTTGTGAAGAAAAGCGAGATCCAAAGTGTTGGTTCTATTATTGTGCTGATTGCAGTTATCCTGCTCATCTTGAATGCATTCGCGGAAAATATCCAAATCTCAAGTTTGGATATATTTGAATCGTTACCTTTATTTTACAAATCATATAAAGCTCATGAAGTGGTTCTAATGAATTGGGAATTAGCTTTCATTTGCTGGTGTGAGTATTGATGGTTATTTCATGCTTTGTATTTATTTGCTTCTTTTGATCTAAATAATTTTTTGTAATTACTCCCCCACAACTTAATTCCTCTTTTTATAATTACAACTTGTAATTTTTTGTAGCATTTATGGTCTTTTGAGAATTTATTCATTGCAAACAATACAATTAATCAGATATTGGCTTATGTTTTAGTGGTACAGTTCAATGTACAACTTGGGCATGCCAAGTATCATCAACATTAATATGTGCATAACATATTCTTTCAATATTCCTAATTGTACATACAGTTCCATTCTTTTCTTTTGTGAGGTGAAAGATCGACAAACTTCTTTGATAATATTCATCACTAAATTACGCTATAAGCTCATGACCAAGGACAACTATATTCTATTTTGGATAAAAAAAATTATCGCAACCATCCTTGATACTTGTCCAAACTTCGAAGTAATTGATTCCTCCTCCATTCGACCATCCTTTGTAAAAGTCATAGGTGGAAAATGTATATGTAACATTCTTCATCTGTTAATTGGATAGAGACATTTGTGTAACTGCATAATCAACTTTAAATTAAAACTTAAAAAAAAAAAAAACTCTCAACATGCTAGGCTAGAAAAGATTAAAAAAAAAACATAGTAAATAAAAACTGAATTTAGCAAAAGGAGAGAAAGACTAATCTTTAAAGGGAGTGAAAAAAGAGAGAAGAGGAGAATGACAAAGTATAATGTGGGTGGGCCGGGGGTGGGCCTGAGTATAATGGGGGTGGGCATGGTATAATGCAGGTGGGGCGCCGAGCTTGTGGGGCAAGGTAGCCCGTGCTGCTCAGGCGGAGCCGGGGCATTGGAGGACTGGGTGTCGAGGGGCGGTGTCCCACTGCCCAACCCTATCATTTTGGAGTATAACTCAAATGTGGTTAAACCTTCCATTGCGGTGTTATAAATAGTATCGGAGCTTATCCTGACCATATGTATTGTGGAACTAGAGCCATGTTACCTATGATCAAATGGCCCGACAAGGATGTAGGGAATTTAAGGGGAGAAAATTGTAACATCTCATATTGATTGATAAGTGCAAGGGATGTTTAGAAACTCACAATATTACTTGGGATGGAGTAGTTCTTGCTCTTTATAATAATTTCAATGCAACTCCAATTGTAGAGTTTGGCCTAGAGGTTGCTTAGCCCTTCCTTGAGAATTACATTTTGGCTATCAATATCAATTAAAATAAGATACAAGACAAAATCTAAACTGTCAAATATTGATAGACTTTATAAATTATTACTATATAATAACTTTGATGTATTACAACAAGTCAGGTAAATTTGTAAAATTTTAATAATGTTTTTTTTAGGTATCTAGCATTTTTCCTTTGAGAATTTAATTATTTGTAGTGGCCGGTAATGTCTAGATGTTGGCTACCAACATTTTATATGTTATACAATTTGTGTACGCAAAGTATCATCAACACATGCATATCGCATACAATAGTACAATTTTATTCTTTTCTTCCACGAGATGAAAGAGTGAACAAAAAGCTCTAAGAATGGTTTGGGTAATGAGATGAGTTGAGAATTATGTGAATAATAATGAAATAGTTTGTGAATAGTAATAAATTAGTTTGCGTTAAGATGTTTTATTGAGTTTTGAGAAATGAGAAAAAATTGAATAAAAAATTATAAAATTAAAATATTATTAGATTATAATTTTTTAATATAAATTTTTTTTCGGATTTGAAAATGTTAAATTATTTTTTGTGTTTTATTTGGAAGTTTGAAAAAATTGTAATGATTAAATGAAAAAATTAATATTTGAAATTAAAAGTGTTTATGTATGCATTTGTAATAATTAAATGAAAAAGTTAAAAATTTGAAATTGAAAAATGTTTGTATTTGTGTGATATTTAGAAAGGAAATTATAAAATTTTTTTGAGATAAGATAAGATCATCTCACTTCTCAATCGTATAGTTCCATTATTTTCTTCTATGAGAAGAAAGAGTGAAAAAAGCTTTAATCTAAGAATATTTTAGTGCTTTGGTTATAAACCCCATCAAAAGGAAAGTATTAAAACCTTTTCTAAATGTTTGGAGTTTTATTCGTATCGTACTTTACGTGGCCAATAAGACAACAAATGATACTCGTTGAGTATTATATATATATATCATGATTTATTTGAATCGTTACGAAACTTAATTTTACAAATCATATCATGAATTGGGAATTAGCTTTCATTTGTTGGTGTGAATATTGATGGTTATTACGTGCTTTGTATTTATATGCTTATTGTTGAACCTAAGGTTTTAAGTTTTGTGTAATTATATATTTACACATGGGTTTTGATGATAACAAATGAATTCAAAAAATGAAGGAGTCTCAAACTCANCAAAGAATGAAGGAGTCTCAAACTCAATTTGTCCACACAATGGAGTCAAGCACATCAAGGAACCAAGCATGAGCAAGAAGGAAACAAGTTCACATTAAAGTCATAGAGAAATGTTGTAAATCTCTTAAAATTCGAAATTAGGATTAAGGCTCAAAAATTAATATTTTATCATAAAGCATTAAAATACATTTTCCACATGTGCATGAATATTTTGAAAATTAAATTTGAAAATTTTGAAAGATAATTGATTGTCATCTTTCACATGTGCATGCCATGATTAAAGGTTTGAACTTTGAAAATATTAAAGATGATTGATTGTCATCTTTCACATGTGCATGTTTTATTTGAATATTTTCAAAAGTGATTGATGCTTTTCTTGACTTATGCAAAAGGAAGATGCCTTTGTTTGAATATTTTGAAAAGTAAAGTGTGCTCCTTTTGTCATATGCAAAAAGTAAAAAATTAGGTTTGAAATTTTTGAAAAGCAAAGTGTGCTCCTTTTGTCATATGCAAAAAGTAAAAAGATTAGGTTTGAAATTTTTGAAAAATAATGATGATGTTTTTGACATGTGAATCTTTTTAAATTTGAATATGAAGTCTCATATGCCTATAAATAGATCATTTGAGAGCTTCACATTCACAACACCAAGAGCATACAACTCTCATTCAAAGCTTTCATTCTCTCTTCTCTAAGCATTGAGCCTTAACCCTTATTCATTTTGAGAGATATAGTTTGTGCTTGTATTGTTCTTATTTCACTCATTGAGGAGTGTTTTCTGATATCCTACCCACTATCAATTCTTGTATCAGTAAAAGGGTGTGTACAACCCTTGTGCGTGTAGAAAGTGTTCTACACAGGGAATCGTTGAATCACCACGTGTAAGGTGATTGCAAGTGTAGAGGGTGTTCTACACGGATCCTTTGTAGCGGTGTTGTTCAAAGGTGTAATAGGTTTCTATCTCCACCTGAAAGAGATTGAATAGTGAATTCGGGGATCCTCAAGGGGTAGCTTGAGGCGAGGACGTAGGCAGTGGGGCCGAACCTCGTTAACATACTGAGTTTGCTTCTCTCTTACCCTTACTCTTTATATTTATTGCTGTTTCATATTTTGTTTATATTTTATATTGTATATTTGATTTATAATTGTTATTTTTTTAAAATACAACTCAATTCACCCCTCTTGTGTTAGTCATCTGGGCAACATTATTTATCGAGCTAAATAATTTTTTATAATTACTCTCCCACAACTTAATTCCTCTTTTTATAATTACAACTTGTAATTTGTCCCTTTGTTTTTTTATTAGGATTGGATTTTAGCACAAGGGAAGACAACTACTATCAGTTCGAGTTTAAATATAAGTGTCCTCATTGTCATGAGTTTTATCTTTGTCCTCAATGTGCATCTCTACCACTCATCAAAAAATTTGAAACTCACGACCACCCATTGACCCTCATGCGGAAATTATTGCCATTCAAGTGTGATGCTTGTGACGTCAAAGGCAATGGCATGTTTTACTTTTGTTCCACATGTTTGTTCATGGTCCACCCAAAATGTACATCTTTACCATTGATTGTACGGCCATCCCCTATACCTTGCGATACTTGTGGAAATAAAATCGAGAATGCAATTTACTTTTGTGCCACTTGTTCATTCATGGCCCATCGAGATTGTGCCTTTTTACCATCAACTGTCAAAGTCATAAGGCACAAGCATCCTCTCAATCTCATCTACTCTCTTCCAGTTGACCAATCTAAACGTAGAGTCTGCCAACTATGTGCTAAGACGGTGGATACGAACTACTGGGTTTATTGTTGCTCAAGTCAAGATTTTGTTGCTCACCTTCATTGTGCTACAAGCAAGGAAGAGAAAGATGAAGAATTTGTGCCAAACTCTAAAGATGAAGAATCCATTGAGTCATCAACAAGCATGCTGAAACATGAAGAAGATCATCATGATAAATCTATTGACTTATTTCCATACATTGTCAAAAAGACCAAATTAGGAGTAGACAGAACTGAAATACATACAGAAATCAAGCATTTCAGTCACGAGCATGACTTAAAACTCACCGACGGGCTTGGGATCGACAAAAAGTGCGACGGGTGCATGCGGTCTATATTTCCTCCATTTTATTCATGTGCTCAATGTGGATTCTTTCTTCACAAATCTTGTGTTGAATTACCAAGAGAATTGCGACACTCACTTCATCTACACCCCCTCAAGCTCCTATCGAGAGAAAAAAATTTGTATGTTAGGTGTGATGCTTGTCAGCTTCGATGTAACGGCTTCACTTATTATTGTCACGAATGCGATTTTGACCTTGATATCCAATGCAGTTTAATCCCTGATGATATCCTTACACATCCTAGTCACGAACAACACCAACTAATCCTTGCTAGTTTATCAGAAGATAGAACTTGTAGTGTTTGTGGATCAGATGGAAGATTCAATTTTAGTTGTGTTGATTGTGAATTCACTTTGGACTTCAAGTGTTTGACACAACCGCATACAGTGAACTACGAGAAGCATGATCATCCATTCACACTTTGTTATACTTTAGAAGATGACTCTGGTGAATATTACTGTGATATTTGTGAAGAAAAGAGAGATCCAAAGTGTTGGTTCTATTATTGTGCTGATTGCAGTTATCCTGCTCATCTTGAATGCATTCGCGGAAAATATCCAAATCTCAAGTTTGGAAGAACTTTTAAATATGATATTCACCAGCATCCCCTTGCTTTGGTTCATAAGACTTTTGCTCGATGCTTGAAATGCGGTGGTGTTAGTAAAGAAGATTTAGCTATTGAATGTGCCGAGTATAATTTCATTGTTCACCGACAGTGCCTAAAATGAAATTGAGAGTAAGACATGGTTGTCATTTACATGTAATAGAAATTACTTGAAGAACTGTTGTAAAGATCACTTCATGTGTATCCACTTACTTTCTTGTTAAACAGAAATTAAAGTTTTTTTTTTTAAATATAAATAGTTAGTTGTTTTGTTTAATAAATATTGTGTGGTTATTGAAAGAAGAAAAGAAGTGTACGTAGTTTAGGTGGTTGAATTTAAGTTAATTATATATTTGTGATCATAAGTGAAGAGGTAATTATTACATGCAATTAACATAATCAATCAGGCCATATATATATATATATATATACACTCTTGTAACTACATATGTATGTCAATAATCTTATATATGTTCCTCATTAACATGACCATCCATCCAGCTACATATAATTTGTATGTATATAGACATTAATTGATCATATTGGTAGGTAGGTACTATTTCATGGGTTACTACAAAATACTTAGCAACATGCTAGCAATCCCTTTTCTAGATATATGATAAATAGATGTTTATGCAAAAACATTGAGGCTGAAGTTAATTATTGGAGATCTAGAATCAACCAATAACATATATATAATTAATTAAGGAAATAACCACCACATGATTTAACAGGAAAATTAACTTGCACAGAGCAATTTTGCTAAGATTATCCAGGAAAGGCACATGGCCCACTTTATAATGAAAGACTAATTAAAACTGGATTTTTTTTTCAAGGTATTTGTATGTAAGTTTCTAGTAATAAATAATACTTAATCATCCTCCAAAGTCCAAATCACAACAATTTTGCTGGGAGCATCTACGGAGATCCGTGACATAGTTTCTAAGTGTGAAATAAGGTATATACTTTTGAGAGAAATGGCAAGGTTGGGGACTCCAATAATATATTCTAGGCAGGAAGACTTGGAGTTTTCGGGGCCCTGATCAAGGTGGTAGAATTCTAGATAGGCTATAAACAAGCTAACATTTGCTATGAACATAAACAAGGTAGACTTAATTTTCGAAAAATCAAAATTTTTGTGACATAGGCTTTGGTACCCGCCATTGGTGTTGTCTTGGCGTTATGGAGATTGATTCATCGAGGATTTCCATTCGTCCGTTCAAGCTAATGGACGCGGATGATTTCATGTTATGGGCTGGTGATGATCAAGTTGCATGGTCCCTCCAACGGCAGACTTTTACCTCAAAGGAAGAGGCTCTGAATTTCATAAAGGATGTTTGCATACCCCACCCTTGGCGTTGTCTATCCATATGCCTTGATGACCATTCGATAGGCTTCATCTCCATTATTCAGGGGTCAGACGATGATGATAGGTGTAAGGCCGATATGGGGTATGGTGTTGCCAGAGAGTACTGGATAACTACCAAGGCAATGAAGACATCCTCTCACAAGTGTTCAAGGAAGTCCCTGATTTGGTAAGGTAGTGAGATTGTGCTGATGTGGATAATAATGCCTCACAGGGAATTAGAGGAAGTTAAGAGGATGGATCATGGGCTACTAAGGAAGTTTAGCTTTCTTAAGGGGAAAATAAGAGATTTACTTGTCTATACTACTCTATCAACAGACTCACTACCAATAGACCCTCCCTACATGTTGAAGC
Organism: Carya cathayensis; assembly: GCA_011037825.1. Classification (NCBI taxonomy): domain Eukaryota; kingdom Viridiplantae; phylum Streptophyta; class Magnoliopsida; order Fagales; family Juglandaceae; genus Carya; species Carya cathayensis. The sequence goes on from QGSO01001112.1 coordinate 9,266, forward strand.
CTAAAGACACGATCACTCTCCGGCCTTTCAAAATCTCCAATGTGGATGACTTTATGGGATGGGCCGGCGATGATAACGTGACACGCAATTGTAGATGGGATTCCTACGCCTCTAGGGATGATGTGACATTAAGGTCAGGTTTAGTAAGTAAGTTGAGAATTTTGAATTGAGATGAAATTTTAAAATATAATTTTTAAATATTATTATTGTTTTGAAATTTGAAAAAGTTGAATTAGAATTTAAAAAAGTTAAATATTTATTATATTTTGTGTGAGAATTTAAAAAAGTTGTAATGATGAAATGAAAATTTTGAATTGAAACGAGAATTTTGAGTTGAGATGTTTTTACCAAATCTATTCTAAATAATAGATTTATAAGTAAAATATAATAAATAGTCTCTATCATTTGAGGGCCTGCTCAACTATTTTCTTGCTCTGGCTGCTTTCGAAATATTCATTGAATTCCGGAAAAATCCATGTGTTTTAAAAAGGCTTTGAAGGCGTCTATGTCCTTCTACCAACTATAAAACCTCCTACCCAATCGAACCGCAGACCCGCTTATAACATGGTTGGGATACATCAAAATTTCAGCAAAAATGAACAAATCATATCACCCAAACTATAAATCTTTAAGATAAACAGCACTAAAATATAGGGTCATCGATAGTCAAATTCTAACAAAAGATAAGAGGAAGAGTAACACCATGTAAAGGTACCACTTTGCCATGTAGTCAAGACTTGACACTCATAAATAGGATGTTCAAACACTTTAGCCTTCTACAAGAGGTCTGTGTCTGCTCTCTCGATAGTTCCATCTTCCAGCTAAGTACAAAGCATATGCCTGTGAGCCGACATCATAGAAAGTTTTATACCTTGTGCTACTTGTTGCTAAAAGCGACTTAGCGAAGTAATCATGCAGCCTAGTTGTGCAACTTGCTGAAAACCTTGTCCTGTACACACCCAAACAACCGACTTCGCTACTGCCGGCTTCTCTATTCCATCAAACGCAAAGCAGCATGATGAAGTAGTAATTTTGAATTGGATTACCACGACTTCTTAATTGTTGCTCTATAAATATGAGCCTCATCCTTACATTAAATCATAGCAAGCATCTATCGCACACTACCAAGTCCAAAGTTCTATCTCATATTTTTTCAGCTGTGATAAAATGGGGATGCCTATTGATATCACTCTCCGGCCGTTCAAAATCTCCGATGCGGATGATTTTATGGGTTGGGCTGGTGATGATAATGTGACGCGCTATTGTAGATGGGATACCTACACCTCTAGGGATGATGCTTTGGACTTCTTAGAGGAGGTCATTAGTTCTCACCCTTGGTATAGAGCCATTTGCACTAATGACCGTCCGATTGGGTCGATTTACGTGATGCCTGGGGTTGGAAAGGATCAACGGAGGGGAGAGATTGGATATGCTATAAGTGCAAAGTATTGGGGTAAAGGTATTGCAACAAAGGCTGTGAAGTTGGCCATTTCATGTGTGTTCAAAGAAATGAAGTTTCTGGAGAGGGTGGAAGGATTGGTCTATGCAGAAAATAAAGCATCACAGAGGGTTTTGGAGAAGGCTGGATTTATCAAAGAGGGTCTTCTGAAAAAATATTTCTTTGTCAAGGGGAAGAGTAGGGATATTGTTGTGTATAGCATTGTTGACGAGTATAGTGTTGCTTGGTAATTGTGTCTGTCAAGGAATGTGCAGGGATATCATTTGGTGCTAAAACTGTAACCAACTGAAGTTTAAGGTAATTTAACCTCCAAATATTTTGTTACTTTATTTTAAGTACCAAGCCATCTTCGCATCTTTTTTATGACTTGATGTCTCCTTGAATGAATCTGGCATAAGTTGATTGCCACATCTCCAAAAGCATCCACCAAAATTTCTTATTGTAAGTAGAGATAGATAGGGTCAACAAAATGAAGAGGCAAAAGGCATTGTCAAAAAGCTGTGAAATTGACCATTGCATGTGTGTTCATGGAAATGAAGTTATTGCATTGATAAAGGAACATGATTGGTTCTAGCATAAAACAAAGAATCACATAAATTATTGGAGAAGGTAGGTTTACTAAAGAGGGTCTTTTTAAAAAAATTTTATCAATGTCAAGAGGGAAGAGTATGGATATTGTTGCTTAAAAATATAATATAAATAATTAAATCTACTTATTTCAACCGTTTAAATTTTTAAAATAAATGGTATTTTTTTTTCTCATGAAGAATAAATCTATCCCATATATAAGACTGGTAACATCAAATACTATTACAAATAGTTTTTGACTTTTTCTTTTAAATCAACATATTAGGCCTTATAGTAAACAGTGGGTTTACAAACATAACTTATTTTGATCATAGGCAGGCATGAAATGATGTTGACAAATTAATAACTAGGGACCAAATGGATACAACCACCTCATGGAGGGGAGACCAAAATAAGTTGTGATATGACAATGAGCTAGGAAAGATGTTTCAGTGCTAGCTGTTTTCTGTAATTCAAATACAGCTAGATCTAGAAACTTGCCTCTCTGAAAGATCAAAGGCTACTACAAAACACATCACACTCTTACAAAATGATATATTGATTACCAATCTGATTTGACAAAGAGGTAGGTGAGGTTACGTTCTCATACAAAAGACAAAAAAAAAAAACATTAAACTTAGCCCACAACCGAAGTAGACCATCATTTCTAGTGAGTTCAAGTGGGAGCATTTGGGGTAAAATTTGGATCGCGTACTAAAATTTGGAGTTGCGCATCAAATCCATGCCAGATCTTGACTTTATAAAATCATGGATTTCAAATTACAATCAAAAGAGTTACATATACACATTTTAACCGTTGATGGAGGAACAAAACTTACAAGGCTTCCCAACTTCCTAAATGGGGCATATAGAGCCACCACATTATCATCAGAGATAACAAAACTCTTCACTCTCTACATTCTGCTTGTAACCCTCCTCATCATAAGCTGTAAATGTTTCAAACTTATTCATTTTGTCATTTTATTTCATATGATTTATTGGATTTTCCTTTGCCAATCAAAACCTTGTTACGTCTTGGACTTGATCTTCCTTCGGCATCCAAGATATAGGAGCTTAATTGTGGTGATTGGACCTATCAAATGTCATATATGACATAGCCATGTCCTCTCTTCAAGCTCGGATCTCCTGAGAAACCAAATTAACCAAGTTTTTAATAACAATGGGATCGTGATCCTACAAAACTCCCAACGCAGCGCATTTGTATGACTCCATTTCTTTTTTATTTTTGCAGCATCCTCGCTTGGACAACCAACTGTACAAAAGGTGCTTCTGCAGTCATTTGGCTGCAACAACCCCCCCGGCTCTTCCCTTTTTGTCCTTTTTTTTTTCTTCTCTTTTTGAAGTTTCATATACTACAAAGAAACAAAGTGTCTACTTATTCACACTTGAGAGAAAGACTGAGACCTTTCAAGGCATAGAATTCACCGAGCTTTCTAGTGGCAAAGCAGAACTTGGCTCGTCCAGGGATAACAAGCCGCTGCAGAGGCTTGAGAGCTACTGTTAGCTGTGCAAATGAGGGACGCAAGTTTGGCTCACTGGGAATTAACAAGAAGGAAAATCAATCATTTGAACTGTATTTAACCTAGTAAAGGATAATTGAAGGTGTATGCTACAGTTCAGATTTCTTCAAACTTACGTCTGCCAACATTCCCAAATTATCTTAGCAACCACAGGATCCATTTCCTTAGGAATGTCCAGGCACCGCTTCTGGAAACCAACTGCACCCACCACTTGCATTGGGTTCATCCCACTCCAAGGTAATTTTAGAGTAGCAAGCTCCCATAGAATGACTCCAAAGCTATAAACATCACACCTGGATATTTAACAGAAGATATAGTAAGGTGGTCCTGTAGGTTCAGCAAGGCTGTAAACAATGACAAAACTAAGTTACTGCAATAAGCTGAAAGCAGTGTTGGTGAATGCACTAGACGCACTTGAGTGCATAACCCATCTGGAGCCTAGGCACAGATGCATCGAATGCCAAATTGAAGCGCACACATTTCTAAAGATAATGTATGATAACAAAAAATTTATAAAATATATTGTAGAAAGTTTTAAAAAGAAAGATGACAATATATTTAGCCAATTTACATATTTAAGATATTTGATAGCCATAGTTGGATTAAAGTACATTGTAGAATCAAAATATACCACCAAGCTCAAGAATTTTAGGTATTGACTTCTATCCTAACATAAGCAATCAAATACCAATTCATCTAGAAAGGGAAATTGGACCATTAGTTGAGTTTAAAGTACACATCACATATGATATCGTGGTGCCATGGAACATAAATGATCTTCAATATCAACCAAATACTTCAAGAATATTTGTTTACATCATTTTCTCGATCTTGAACCAAGATTTTATACTTTTTTTTTTTGGAAAAATTACAAAAGCGTGCTTTTCTATGGTTTAAGCTCACAACAAAAGCGCCAAAAAGTGCATTTTTGTAAATGTATTTTGCTTTTGGTAAGCTATTCTTTAAAGACCAGTAAGAAAAAGTGAAAGTCCCAACGTATCCCTATAAAATTGATTAGATCTCAAATATCTAGAATTAATAAATAAATCAAAATACTCAAGGAGAATAAATAAATTTGTAAGACACAACGATTGGTTACGAAGGGAAACCCTTTAAAGAACTCTTTAAAGGTAAAACCCTACGGGGTAGCCAAACCCAGGAAAGTCAATCTTATTATTTGAAAACAATTACAAGCAATCATCAATTACTAAACCTTTGCAATTCGACTATCTTACTTGCCAAGACAAACGACCTGTTTGTCTTCTACCGCAGTAGCAGCCAGAACCTCTGGCGATCTTCAAATGTTGCCTTTCCACCTAGAACTCTAGGGGCTGAATTCCAATCACACGATCCTCCAACACCGGAGCATGATCACACTTAAAGAGAGATGAAAAACCTCATGAAAATTCTCAAATGAATTTTCTCACACATATGCTCTGAATAACCACTCTGAAATTCGTGGCTCTCTTATCTCTAAAAAGATACAAAACCGAATCCCTTTAATGGAGTAACACATAAGCAGGCAGGTTTCTAAGTTTGTCCCTAGGACTGTTCACATTTGGGCACAGGGCATGATATGATTTTATTTTTTTAAGTGGGTCATGCCATGAAAATTGTCATGGTAAAAAACTATATTTGTATATCATGTTCACCATGGATGCTTCTCTTGTTTTTTTTCTCCATACGAATGACGAAAACTTATAGCAAACAAGATATAGTTCTTGGGTTTGCTGACCACATAGACTATACATATACCCATGTCATGCCCTGTGTAGTGTAGGACAAGCACTACTTTTATGCCTCCAGCAAGTAGACATAGGTCCATCTAGGTCAAAAGTAAGGCACTCACTCCTATCCTCTTACACAAGCTCCTGGAACCAAGCTCAGGCAAGTTCAACTGAGCTAAAACAGAACAACATAGTATGGGATCTACTCACATTAATCACTAATTTCTCTCAAGTAGAAGAGACTTTTCATCAGTTGGCCACTAGGAGTCTGCACTTAATATGTATTATGGGTACCAGCCTGTTTAGATGATACTTCATACAGCAGTTTATTAGCAACTTACTTGGCCGGGTCAAAATTGGCAGCAAAAAGAGTACGACAAAATGCATCGACTATACCACTTATGATTAGAAAGTTGCAACTATATTGGCATTAGATGTAATTTAGTAAAAAACGCCGCAAAACAACCAGAAATAATCATAATTAACTCAAAATCGTGTCATATGCCAAACTTATGCAAGGAAATCAATCCGTACTAATGGAATTAGATATACTAACTTTGACATTCCAATTCTTATCAACCAAAAGGTTTGGTGACTTCAAATCGAGGTGAACAATTGTAGGTGTGCTGGTATGCAAGCAATTCATGCCCCTTGCCTGCAAGACAAAAAGAGCTTAAAAAATGTGTACGGATTAAAATGCCGTTTAAATAGAAAACAAGGATGACAATGTTACCACATCGAGGGCCATTTTTATTCTGCGCTTCTCATCAATTTGACAATGAGGCCGATGAAGTATCCGATATAAGCTTCCCCTGAAATATCAAACTTTAGTAACACAATTTATGACATATAAAACCATGTATGCATTTACAAATCAATCAATACAGAACAAGGCACAGATTTATACCTTGGAAGAAACTCAGTAATTATAGACAGATTTGGGGGACGAGTAACTGCACCCATGAAAAGAACAACATTTGGATGCCACAGTGTACGCATTATCTGTACCTTAGATTACAGACAAATAAAAAAATGGAGGTCAATGAAATTGAATTGGTTATGAAGTAAAACCCATGGGTACAAAGCATGAATATTCTCTCTTAACTTCTGTAAGCATGTCAGGGGAATGATGTCATGGAAATTTTTGCTAGGGAAAACAAGTGATATCAACTTGATCCCATAATTTATTTATTTTTGATAGGTAAAAGAAGTTTATTGATCCACGTAAATAGGCAAAGCCCGAGTACACAACTTGATCCCATAATTTTAATCATGCCATCCCATTCTATCACCAAACAATAAACTCTTTTTTTTTTTTTAAACCAAGGTAATGTAATATCCTTAAAAGGGCAGAGCACAACCCTACTAAAAAAAAGGTATACAAGAGAACCCCTATTCAGAAAGAAAGAAGGGGGGAGGGGGGTACAACAATTCGGAAATTTTGAAAACCTATAAAAAAGCAAAGCATCACAAGCTGCTATCCATGTATAAAGGCGTCATCACTCTCCCAGGAGACAGGAGCCCATATGCAAGGTTAAAACCTTGCAGTATGACTTCCTTTCAAACTTGTGTCTCTTGTGTGGGATCCAGCATATACTATCCATACTTCCTTGTCATACCTCTGGAATTCTACAATTCCTCAAATATAACGGAAAAAAAAAAAAAAAAGGGAAACCATATCCACCTCCCAAACTTCCATACTTGGCATCTATCACAATCTTCATAAAGAAATAGCCATTTACCCAATAATGGTCAATTAAACAGAATCAAATTTCTGACCCTAAACCACCTCAATTTATTGGGTTACATATACTCAACCACCTCACTAATTTAAATTTAAGATCATCACCAATTCTTCCCCTTAAAGAAGGATCTCTGAAGTTTTTCAAGCCAATTAACCACCCCTACAGGAACAGGAAACAAAGACATACATTGGAAAATTGGAAAGCGTGCTTTTTTTTTATTGAAGTCAAACAACAACCCTTGGACAAGAAAAGCCTGTTCTAATCAGCCAAACATTGTTATAGTTTTCAAGTACGTTATTCCAAATAGATACAGAATAAAAGCACCCAAAGGCAAACTAAATATTTCATTGCTACAGAAGAAACTTTACAACCAAGAATATGGGTCAAGCTACATTTTTTCTGGGTGCTGATCTAGATATTCAAAATCACACAACATTATTTCACCATCTCAGGCAATTTTATGAGCAATAGTTGAGTTGAACCATTGAGAAGTCTTTAAAGTTTAAATGCAAGGCTCTGATTTTGTTTTATGTTTACTTTCTCCCTTAAATTGAAAGAGCACTATCACATGCATATACAGAATGCTAATTTATTACTTACTTCACTTCTGAACTCAGCCAAAGCAACACCTGAGAAATCCTGGTCTAAGAACTTCTTCACAACAACCTCCTGCAATTCAAAATTTACCAGAAGAAAATTAGATAATAAGTTTTCTTAATTGCATCTACCAAAAAGCTTCTATTTCAATGTTGATATGTTAAATTACCATACCAGGCATTGGTAGTAAAAGCAAAATAACATTATGCAGAGATGACAACAAAGAAAGAGAATCGTCCACATTACACATAATACATAATTAAGATAATAAAAACTGTTTGATAGTGACAGTATANTAATAAAAACTGTTTGATAGTGACAGTATATCGTGATTCATCATATAGTTTGTCAACCATGGTCCTGTGCAATGGCCCATCTAGTGTTTTCCACTTAATGATGGCAACAAACATGCAATATATATTATTTCCTGTATCATTTACTTTTTTAAATAAGAACTCTGTCGTCAAATTAGTACAAGGGATCTATTGAAAGAAAAAAGGCATAAGTTAAACATTTGAATCCAAGTGGAGTGGTATTCATGAATAACAAAAGCCATCTTCAAGATAGAAGAAATTATACAGTGCAGACAACAAAAAGATGACAAGATTTGATTCTTCTGATTTAAAGCAAAAGAGCAAATAGGTAAACATGACCAGTCTTAGCATAAGTATTTACTACAGGAAGGAATTGTAGAACTCACAGTGCCATTCAAATCAGCACGATAGACCTCTCCGTATGAACCTATCCACAAGAAAAAATGAATAAAATGCCCCATACATCCTGCAAACAATAGGTTATTGATGTGCAAGGATTCATAAACAACCCCTCCTCCCAGTAGTCTCTTTGTTAAGCATAATATCAGTACAGAGCTACCACAGGAAGATGTACCATTC
>QGSO01001113.1:0-19665 GCA_011037825.1 Carya cathayensis
GCCACACCTGTTTAGCTCTCTGTTTCCATTTCATATTTTCTTGTTCAAGAGCTTTATCAATCTCCTTTTGTAGTGCCTTAATAGCTGTTGTCCTTGAACCAGTATTAGAGTCTTGCAATTCCAGGAGCTTGTGCAGTTGTGTTTGGATATCCCTCTGTTGTTTCCACAAGGTTGAGCTCCAGTTTTTTAGGGAGGCCTTGCACCTATTCAGCTTCCTCAATACTAAGTTAATCTTGATAGCCTGATGAGAATCCTGATGGGACCAGCAGGATTCGATAATTCTGTTACAATCTTCATGAAGGTTCCAACCTGCCTCAAATCTGAAAATCTTCTCTCTTGTAGATGATAAGTGTGTCCCCCTCCTCCCTCTTTTGTTTGCAGAGATCAATAAAGGGCTGTGGTCAGAAGTTTGGGCTGCAAGAACACTGAAGCTGCTCTCACTAAACATACTAGTCCATAGCAGGTTTCCCAAGGCTCGATCCAACCTTTCTTTAGTGAATTGAGATCCCACTCTATTGTTGCACCACGTGAATTTGGAGCCTTCAAAACCTAGATCACTCAGGCCACACCAATCCACTGAACTTCTGAAAGCTTCCATTTGTGAGTATGGTCTACTGGCTGCTCCAACCTTTTCATGATTATGCATGATTTCATTGAAGTCGCCAAAGTACAGCCACGGTTTGTCCTCCAAAGGTCCAATCATCTTCAACAAGTTCCAGCTATCCCCCTTTCTTGCTGTCTCAGGGAAACCATAGAAGCCAGTGAGCAGAATATGTTGGCATTCCTCATCTAGCCTAAGAGCCATAGAGATATGGTTCTGAGAATAGTTCTCTAATCTAAGATCCATCTTGTCCTTCCACAGAAAAGCTAAACCACCATTGAGGCCTCTACTATCAACCACAATGCTACACTCAAAATGCAGTATGTTTCTCACTTCTTCAATCCTCTTTCTACCACACTTAGTCTCCATTAAGAAAATAAATTGGGGGCACTTTGTCCTCACTAAGAGGTCTAATTGTCGAACTGTACGGGGGTTCCCAAGCCCCCTACAGTTCCAGCTAAGGCCTATCATGGTTGTTAGTGGGGCTGCCCAGCAGCCTCCACCATCTCAGTTTTGAAGTTGTTTTCATATGAGTCATTTGAACTTTTTGGTTTTTTCACATGTTTTGATGAGTCTATTTGTGAGATCATACCTCTTTTCTTACTCCCCCTGACTTTAGAGGCCGTGTTCATAGGGATAGAGAGTGTTACCTCTCTGGCCTTCCTTTTCCAAGTTGCCCCTTTTTGCCTAGTCACCACACCCATATTATTTGGCATTGCCATCTCTTTTTTGGCATTGGCTTGACGCATCTCCCTTCCCATGACTAGAGGGGAGTCATTGTATTCATAAGGGAGCTGGACATTAGGTGCATTCTCTTCCTTTTCAGTTCTGATCGATAAGTTAGGTGCTGGATAGTTTGGAGGGAAAGTCTCCACCATAGGTGCTATCAGAGGAGCTTCCTTTTGGGTATACTCAGTTTTAGACTCAGCATTTCCCTCCATGAGTTGGGGTCCATGTGTGGTTTTGGTGTCCTATTCTCCCTCTTTCTTGCCTGAGTTGAGCTCTCCATCATTATCTTTAGTAGACTCATTCTTCTGCCTTCTCTGTTTGTTTTGGGATTCAGAGTTGCCCCCATACTTTCGACTGTCAAAGATCTTAGAGTTCATAGGCTGGGCCCGAAGCCAGGGGCCATATTGCAATGGTTTAGTTTCATCCCCATATGTATGACCCCTCTGTTGAGCACAGGTTTTACCTTTATGAGCTATGATACCACAATGAAAACAGTAAGCCTGTAGTCTTTCATATTTTATGGAAACCCAATGTTTCAGGTTATTCACTTCCACCCATTTTCCACGTAGAAGTGGTTTATGTAGGTCTAGTGCCACTCTTATCCTCATACTCTTTCCCCATGCAGCACCATCTGAGTCAACATCCACCCTAATAACATGGCCAACCGATGAACCCACATTCCTGCCTACCTCCTCTGTCATGGCTCCCCATGGCAAACCATGCAACTGGACCCAGAAAGGTTCAAATTGAAAATGGATAGAACTTAGTGATACATTTTCATCAGCTTCTAGAAAGGACACCAGGTTTCGATCAAAGAACCAAGGACGACCACCTAAAACTTTTTCTTTGTCCCCAAGAAACTGAAATTCGATAAGGAACTGGTAATCCCCTAACTCTTTGAATTTTACCCAACCCTCCAGTCTCCAAACTTGTGACATTGTAACTTTGAAGGCTTCGCTGTTTATACCTCTCTCAGTCATCACTCCCCCTACAATGCAGTGTTTTCTACGTAAACTTCCTTCCTCTGACCTAGCAGCAGTGACCTTTAAGACTTCACTTTCTGCCGAGGAAAGATTTAGTCTTTCCCATCTCTTAGCAAGATCTTCTTCCTCCATTGTGGCTACCAGTCAAAAAAGGTCAGAAAAACTATAGAAAGACAAGACTCTCGTCAAGAGAGACGACACCACCCTGCACAGGCAAGGGGACTAAAACCTTACTCTGTCTCAGCCTCGAGAGAGAAAGAGAGAGAGAAGGACCATGGGCTCCGTCCCGTGATTATTATAGTTGTACGGTGAAAATAAGGACAAAATCTATATTCAAATTACTTTGGGAGCTATTGGGATTTTTTTATTTCTTTAGAACAACAGTAGTTAAATATACATAGAAAATAACTAGAAAAAAAAAAGAAAATGGATTTTCGAACAATTTTTGGGTGGGGCCTACTCCCTTAAATCGGCCACTCTTTTTGGCAACAACTATAGCTAGTTCAAGTCAGGCTATATTTGTGTGTTAAAGATATCTCAAGCTATCTCAAACTAATCATTAATTAATTTTTTTAATTTTTCATTAAAAATTAAAGATATCTCAATCTACTTCATACATTCAAACACATATTTCAACATATTTCATACATTCAAACACATTTTAATAGGATTTACAAAATATTAATATTCATAAATCAATTCAAGTTAACTAAGATCATCTCAACATCCAAACTTCGATTGGAATAGGGTCGGGACTCTTGAATACACCCATTGTGGAATTGTGAGACAATCTTGATCTCAGAGAGCACATAAGGATTCGCGACCAATTTTGAGGCTCTAAAGGTGTTGATCGACAAGAGGGATTGACATGTCTTGGTATATTCTCAAGGTCATGGCCTTGGCCTTGGAGAGCCGAGTTATGGCACTATTTTGTGAAGACTTCTCAAGAAGGCGCTGGAGCTTCTTCAGTCAACAATAGGAGTACTCCTTAAACCTTTCCCCTATTGTCTTATCAGTAAATTTTCGGAGATGCTTTGCCTCTTTGGTTTATCTGCAAACATTTCATACGTTTCCTCGATGTACTGAAGTGTACAAATGCTATGTTCGTTTAACTGATTTGGGGCGCCATGTCAGTTCCCTTAGGAGGCGATGTTGGTCTTGTTCCGCACCCACTCTCCTGTTGGGAATTTGGACCTTCCAAATTCACCCCCACAGGATCTACCCTTTGCAGGAATAANTTTATTTGGGCCATCAGAGAGATCTTCTTTCCTATGTTGGAAACATGTAGGTATACATATATTTCTTTTGAATTGCTTATGTGATGTCCCATTTTTACGTGTATTTTCACTGAAGAAGTATCTTGATTTAATTAAAATATTGGTTCTTTTATTTTAAATTATTGAATTTTAATTGGATTTATTTAGTTGTGAAATTTATTTTATAGAGCTTTCTTAATATTAATTAATTGTTTTGAGTTTAAATTGCTGTTTAATTTATTTTATTTTAGCTAGTCTTTGGATTTAAAATTAAGTTGTTAGTTTTTACAAGTTATTTATTATATTTTAGCTTTACGTTGTGTTTAAAATATTTTCTTGGTTTTATTGCTTTTAAAGTTGTTTTCGTTGGATCAGTTGTTGGACTCCAGAGGTGAGGATTGGACCTCATTTCTTTTCCTCCATCTTTTCTTTTCTCTTTTTTCTTTTCTTCTTTCTCTTTTTTCTTCTTCTTTTCTTTCTTTTTTCCCTTTCTTCCCGTGCGTGCCTTCCCCCGTTCGGACAATCTCTCTCCTCTCCCTCACGCCGTTTCTTCCAGCCGCCCAGACCCGCCGCCATCGGCCACCGTGCGGCACACCACCCCCACCAATCTCTTCTCCTCTCACCGGTGAACCACCCCACAAATTTTCACCTCCATCTAAGCCGCCTTTTAGTCAGAATAGCTCATCCAAGCCGAACGACTTTTGCTCCAATTTGCCACCGTCGCTCCATCTCCAGCCACCACCTCTTCACCACTTCATCATCGACTCCTTGCCGTCCTAAACCACCCATTTTCGATTTGGGTATTTTAGCTCTTCTACCACCATTTTCGCTGCCACCCACAGCCAAACTCCACTTCCACTAGCTTTATAAACACCTCTAAGTCATTCCCTATCAATCCCAAGTTTTGGTTTGTCCCCGTTCAAAAGTGGGTATTTTACAACCCACGGCCACAGTGTTTTTACACTGTTACGTTGCTTTCTCTTCGCCGTTTGCTGCTCGCCGATCTTTAAAAAATTAATATATAGTGCTGTAAGTATTTTCCAAACTTCATTTTAAATTTAAATATATTATTACTTTTATAATAATTATTTGTGACTGGTTGGTTATTCCGGACTGAGTCCGAGGAGTCGGAGATCGGTTGGATTTGAGTACGGAGTTGCTTGTTTGGTTGTTATGGATGTTTGGAAAGTGTTAGTTAATTTGTGTAATTTTATTTGCATTGCATTGTGCATGCATATCCATGTGTTATATGATGAAAACTGGATTTTCACAAGTTAAATGGATTTTTGGGTGCGTGTGTATCACGACCCCAAGCCGAGATGGGGTATTATCTCGGTGGAGCTCCTCTGGTCACTCAGGAGCGTAATATACTGAGTGACGTCCCCTGAGTTGTCGCTGGGCGACAATAGGAGCGGGCGGGATGGTAATGCTCTCATACCGACTCCGTGGCCCCTCTGCTGGCGGGGGCTAGAGGATACTTGGCTACGAATGCGCGGGGCGCGGGGCTGGGCATCGCTCGTTACGAAGTCACACGCATGGTCGTTACCCATGGTGTGACGAAGGGAGCCAGGGCTTGCGGATGACCCCTAGGGGAGGTCATGGTGCATTCGGTTAAGGAAAAGTGAGAAATGGTTTTAAGACCTGGATTTTGGGCCATTATCTGGGATAATGGCGAGGAAAAGTTTAAATGAAATATTTTGGGCCAAATGAGACTTTTGGCCTGTGTGGAAAAATATGTTGTTTTATGGGACATGTGCATTGGGCATTCTTTCGTGCATATTGTAAAGTTTAATATATTTTTATTTTGTGGCGTTTGGAATATTACTTACCTGCGGCACCATTTTTGGTACCGTAGATTTTGATGCAGAGATAGAGGAGGAGGAGACTGAGCCCGAGGAGGCGGCTCCGCCGGATAATTGATTTGGAGTGCTTATTTATGTATAATATTTGTAGTTGTTTTTAATGGTATGTATTTGGATTTGAGATGTTGTTGAACATGTAATATTTTATTTACACGTGTTTTAAACTGGTTTGTAATTAAACAACAAATTCTGGTACTTAGTTATATGACTTTATTATCAGCTGCGTGTTTTTATTTGTACACATAATGCATGTACACACACTTGTCACTTGGCGATAGGATGTGTGATCCGTGTTGTCATCATCCAGACGTCTCGATTTCCACGTGGCCATACGTGGGAATTGGGGGCGTCACAGGTGATATCAGAGCGGTTTGGCTCTGGGTAAAACCACATGTCCCATAGGTGCGGTACCAGAAAGTTTTTAAAGTTGCGTTTTATAGGTTTATTTTATTTGAAGCTTCATTTTTTTTATTTTAATTGAGTTAGCTTGATTTTAATTATTTTATGTATTTGCCAGTTTTATTGTATGCTTTTTATTTTATCGTTATTTGGTTTTGTTTTTGTGTTGTTTGTTTTGTCTGATATTTAAACGGGGTCAAAGGTTGTGTTATGGCAGGAAGATGGTAAGACCATGAAAGCCTTCTGGGGAACCTCAGGATGATTTACCGAGAGACGATGGAAATTTCGTCATGGCTCAAGTGTTAAACCGATTGACGGAATATTTGCAGCGAGGGGAACAAAGTAGAGAGGCTCAAACTGGAGAGTTAAACCAATTGACTGAATACTTGCGGCGAGGGGAGCAAAGTAGAGCGGTGTTTAAGCTAGATGCACCTATGAGCGCTTCTTAGCGCATCGAACCCCTGCTTTTACAGGAGAAGAGGATCCATTTCGAGCTGGAAAGTGGATCAGGGATTTAGAAAGGACATTTGAAGTCTGTGGCTGCACAGAGGCATAACAAGTACTTTATGCAAGTTATTTATTACAAGGTACTGCATCGGAATGGTGGGAAACAAAAAGGGAAATGCTAGTGTTGGAATTGGGATCCTTTGCCACTGTGACTTGGCAGCGCTTTAAAAAGGAGTTTAATGATCATTTCTTTCCCGCTTCTGTGAGGCGGCAAAAAGCTAGAGAATTTACTAGCTTGGTCCAAGGAAGTATGACCGTGGAACAATATGCCCGAAGATTTGTAGAACTTGGGCGATTTGTTACTCATCTTATCGCCACGGAGGAGATGCAGGCCGAGCGTTTCCAGGAGGGTCTGCGACCAGATTACTATTTTTCAAGAATTGGTTGATTTGGCCACTCTTGCCGAGCGAGAGATTAATTTGAGCATGGGCTCCCCTACAAGTCAGAAAAAGACGGAGTTTTACTGGAGAAGGAAGTAGCTTTGGTTCACCTCAGAAGTTTGTTCAGCGGACCGGGACTCGACCACAAGTAGTCTCAAGAGTGCGTATGGGAGGTCGGGTGCCCGTTTGCGGAAGGTGCAATAGAGCCCATGGGGGGGAGTGTCGGCAAAGTGGTAGAACCCAGTGTTACTGCTATGGCCAAGAGGGGCATTTTGCTCGCGAGTGTCCTAATAGAGTTCAAGGAAGCCGTGGAGGTCGACGTGGTGGTAGAACTAACCAAAGGCAATTAGTTCAGGCTCGGATGTACGCAGTGACTCCTGGTACCGTTGGAGGCGAGGTTCCAGAGGCTCAGGATGCTGGAGTCATGGCAGGTATGGGTCTAACCTAATCTTTCGTGATGAATGCCTTGTGTGGTTTGTTTTTATATTATCGAGGCTTGTAGGAAGGGCATGATCTGGGTGAGCTCTTAGGGGAGTAGGATAATTAAGTTCTTTGGTTCCTTGGAGTTTATGATATGGCTTTTAATGTAGTAGGTTGTAAGATCAACAAATTTCAAGGATAGATTTTATGGAATTTCAACAAAGTTTTAAGGTTTTGCAGATTTTTGGAAATGATTGGTTATTATTTAAAATTTTAGATTTTGAGAGTTTCGGGAGTCGATTGTTTTGTTGTTGGATATAAATTCATCGACCTAACGGATTTTGGAAAAGGAATTTTGCATAATTTAAGGTTATGGGATTGCGGATTTGAAGGATTGATTCATAATGAGATTGAAGTTTTAGTTTCGCAGGATTGGTGTACTAGTATGAATTATTTTAGAAATTGATTAGGCTGTAACCATTAAAATGGAGTTGAAGAAAGTTGAATGATGGATATAGGAATTATCAAGGAGAATATTTCTTGGGGGATTAAAGGTAATGACCTAATTTATGTATTTTCAGGATTGATGATGTCAATCTAGTTCGTGTGTTTGTCTAAGGATTGAAAATATCGATCTGTTTTGAAAAATAATTGTTATAGCTCGAGGTTATAGTGACAGGTTTTAGGATTGATTCATACCGAGTTGAGGATAATAGATGGTGCAGGTTTTGGGAAATGGTTTTTGTTTATTTTGAGGATATAGGTACGGATGTTGGGAATGGAAGTAATGGATCACTTATATGTTGGAATGATTATTAGTCTTAGCTAAGGGTACATGAGATCCAGTTATAGTGGTGGTGAGTGTGTATGGATTTCGGAGAGTGCAAATCCTAGTCTCATTTTGGCTTGAGAGAAGTGATTTTGGTAGGTACTGAAGTGGATTAGATGTGATAGTATTAAATTCAAGAGATTTTAACTTTGAGTGCTTGGTGAGTTTATCGGAGTGTATTGTTGAAGGGGATTACCAATTGGAGTGATGGTTGGTGTTAATTGTTGAGATTATCTTCAAGAATTAATTGTGACTTTAGGTCACATAGGAATTTAAATTTTGAGACTATACTTTCCTTTGGAGTTTGAGTGTCCAGTTGGGAGAATTATAGACATTATTATTTAACTTGAAGAGAGATTGTTGGGTTGTCACGGGTGGTGGATAATAAAATCTTGAAAGTGGAAGCTTGGAAATCAACGGTGATTAGTCTAATAAGATATGTGAGGTAATAAGTAGTATGAGTCAGGAGTGTAGTGCAATAGTTTTGGTGGATTGGAGATTTGAACAGCATGGCCTATCTTGAGATTTAATTTTGTATGCAATTGAAGCAAATAGTCGTGCTACTACTAGGGTTATGGGAATAGAAGTAGGTAAGCGAGTTTCCAAGAAGGGTTCATTAAGGTTATGGTGAATCCAATCGTAGTTCGTAGTGAATTTAGTCATCTCTAAATTAGACGATATTCAGAATTTAGGTGATGATCTTGAAAGTGTAAGTTGTTGGGTAGGAGTTATAGGTGCTTTATTAGTTGGTCGGGATGGATTCGAGCCTTATGTTCTTTATCTTAGATGAGATTGGTGTATTTTGAGATAATGGTACTTGTTTTTAATTTGGAGGGTTGCAATTGATTGATAGTCTTTTTTTGTTGTTGATGATCATGGGTGTCATTGCGGAATTTTGATTTGATTAAGGTAGCTAGAGATAATTGAGGGATAAGAGTGATAATTCATGATTTTGGGAGACTATATTTTCTATCAAAAAGTGGTAAAGGATTTTCTTGCTTTCAGGTGTTAAGAGTTAGCTTGTACTCAAGGGTGTTAATTTATGAGGATATACTCTTTTTGCATTTTGGCGAGTTATCAGAGTGCGCACGGAAGCGTGATTTTTGGAGATAATTAGGTATTTAAATTTTGTGCTGATTTTGGGTAATTAGTGATGACTTGAAATTTTGAGAAGGTACTTGTAATTGGAGAGTAATATTTTGATTGGACAAATTATGCGTATTGATGGTTAATTTGAGAAGTGGCTATTAGGTTACCAAGGTGTAGTATACAATGAAAGTTTGGAGATTATAGCATAGGAGTTGATTGAGGTTAACACAATTTATTGTGGAAAGATACTAATTGTTGGAATTTACTTGGGTGCGGTTTTGATGTTCGTGATGATATGGTGATTTCGGTTTACGTGGCCGCTTTAGGAGTTTTAGACGTGATGCGTCACTGGGAGACTAGTGCGAATATGATGGAATTGCCTATAGGTGTATGGATTGGTAAGAGCAACAGTTGAGATCCAAAACGATACCTCTAGTAAAGGTGGCATGGGGAGATCCATTGGCTCAAGATTTCTCTTAGGAGAGAGAAGTAGATATGAGGGAGCAATACCCGTATTTGTTCGAGTAAACGGCGGTATGTTCCTTAAACTTGGTCTAAGTGGAATATTGTGAGTTGCTTTAACTTTGACGTTTGATCTTGCAAATTTTGAGGATGAAATTTATTTTAAGGGAGGGAGGATGTGATGTCCCATTTTTATGTGTATTTTCACTGAAGAAGTATTTTGATTTAATTAAAATATTGGTTCTTTTATTTTAAATTATTGGATTTTAATTGGATTTATTTAGTTGTGAAATTTATTTTATAGAGCTTTTTTAATATTAATTAATTGTTTTGAGTTTAAATTGCTGTTTAATTTATTTTATTTTAGCTAGTCTTTGGATTTAAAATTAAGTTGTTAGTTTTTACTAGTTATTTATTATATTTTAGCTTTACGTTGTGTTTAAAATATTTTCTTGGTTTTATTGCTTTTAAAGTTGTTTTCGTTGGATCAGTTGTTGGACTCCAGAGGTGAGGATTGAACCTCATTTCTTTTCCTCCATCTTTTCTTTTCTCTTTTTTCTTTTCTTCTTTCTTTTTTTTTCTTCTTCTTTTCTTTCTTTTTTCCCTTTCTTCCCGTGCGTGCCTTCCCCCGTTCAGACACTCTCTCTCCTCTCCCTCACGCCGTTTCTTCCAGCCGCTCAGACCCGCCGCCACCGGCCACCGTGTGGCACACCACCCCCACCAATCTCTTCTCCTCTCACCGGTGAACCACCCCACAAATTCCCACCGCCATCCGAGCAGCCGTTTAGCCGGAATAGCTCCTCCAAGCCGAACAACTTTTGCTCCGATTTGCCGCCATCGCTCCACCTCCGGCCACCACCTCTTCACCACTTCATCACCGACTCCTTGCCGTCCTAAACCACCCATTTCCGGCCTCAATCCGTTGTCGGAGCAGCCCCCACGAACTAGTTTCCGATTTGGGTATTTCAGCTCTTCTACCACCATTTTTGCCGCCACCCACGACCAAACTCCACTTCCACTAGCTTCATAAACACCTTTAAGTCATTCCCTATCAATCCCGAGTCTTGGTTTGTCCCCGTTCAAAAGTGGGTATTTTATAACCCACGGCCACAGTGTTTTTACACTGTTACGTTGCTTTTTCTTCGCCGTTTGCTGCTCGCCGATCCTTCGAAAATTATTATAAAGCGCTGTAAGTATTTTTCAAACTTCATTTTAGATTTAAATATATTATTACTTTTACAATAATTATTTGTGACTGGTTGGTTATTCCGGATTGAGTCCGAGGAGTCGGGGGTCGGTTGGATTTGAGGACAGAGTTGCTTGTTTGGTTGTTATGGATGTTTGGAAAGTGTTGGTTAATTTGTGTAATTTTATTTGCATTGCATTGTGCATGCATATCTATGTGTTATATGATGAAAACTGGATTTTCGCGAGTTAAATGGATTTTTGGTTGCGTGTGTATCACGACCCTAACCCGAGATGGGGAATTATCTCGGTGGAGCTCCTTTGGTCACTCGGGAGCGTAATATACTGAGTGACGTCCCCTGAGTTGTTGCTGGGCTACAACAGGAGCGGGCGGGATGGTAACGCTCTCATACCGACTCCGTGGCCCCTCTGCTGGTGGGGGCTAGAGGATGCTTGGCTACGAACGTGCGGGGCGCGGAACTGGGCATCGCTTGTTACGAAGTCACATGCATGGTCGTTACCCATGGTGTGACGAAGGGAGCCAGTGCTTGCGGATGACCCATAAGGGAGGTCATGGTGCATTCGGTTAAGGAAAAGTGGGAAATGGTTTTAAGACCTAGATTTTGGGCCATTATCTAGGATAATGGCGAGGAAAAGTTTAAATGAAATATTTTGGGCCAAATGAGACTTTTGGCGTGTGGGAAAATATGTTGTTTTATGGGACATGTGCATTGAGCATTCTTTCATGCATATTGTAAAGTTTAATATATTTTTATCTTGTGGCGTTTGGAATATTACTTAACTACGGCACCATTTTTGGTACTGTAGATTTTGATGCAGAGATAGAGGAGGAGGAGGCTGAGCCCGAGGAGGCGGCTCCGCCAGATAATTGATTTGGAGTGCTTATTTATGTATAATATTTGTAGTTGTTTTTAATGGTATGTATTTGATGTAATATTTTATTTACGCGTGTTTTAAACTGGTTTGTAATTAAACAAAAAATTATGGTACTTAATTATATGACTTTATTATCCGTTGCGTGTTTTTATTTGTACATATAATGCATGTACACACACTTGGCACTTGGCGATGGGATGTGTGACCCGTGTTGTCATCATCCCGACGTCTCGATTTCCACGTGGCCGTACGTGGGAATTGGGGGCGTCATAGCTTACTTATTTGGAAAAGTAATTTTTAAATATGTTAGGCTTATATTTGCCATATTTTTGTTATTTTTATATCACTAGACTATTCCAGTCAGCTTAACTTTTGACATTAGTGGAACCCAAAATATGGTTGGGAGTCAAGAAAGTGTAATATTTCTAAACTTTTAATACTTTATACGTTATATTGATGTCACAATAATATTTCATATTGTCATATTTAACAGATGCAACTTGAGTTAGATGGATTACAACTAGTGCAATAATATGGTGGTTATACTTTATGCAAATATATTTTTTGAAAAGTATATGCATAGTATGTGGTTGCAAAGTCTATTAGATATGTCTTCTCATTAAATCTTATTAATGGCTAGTCGATGCAAGAGTATTGTTTATGGAGCTTGGAAGCAGAATCCCGACTACACCCGGTTTTTGATATAATTTGTGGGAAGAAATATTGGGAAGTGACAAGTTTTGTAGTTATTTTGTTGAGAAGAAATATTGGCGGTTATAGTTTTTGTAATTATTTTTATGGAAAGAAACACTTGCATCTGAATGTAAAAGCCCTAGAGTTGAGTTGACCTAAACTAAACTTAAATATTTGTATTAATTAGCTAGCGTGAGGTGAGTTGCCTTCAGGTGGCAGCTGCTAGCTCTAATACAAACTTGATCCTACTGCCAAAATCCTGTAATTAATGATTCCTCTGGTTGGCAGCGATGTTTTTTTTTTCCGATGGATGAAGATGATCCTGTTTCTTTATAGAAACTCAAAGCCTTCAATCACGGTTGTCAACAACATCAGGCGTTTGTTCAAATCTCTAGCCGTATTAAATTCAAAGAGTAGGGCCTCGAGCTTTTTGCAGCACTTGTCGGTTTTCGGATGGTTTTTCAACTATCTGCAGTGTTTTAAGCGTGTTTTATGTTTGTACTTGCGTCGATTTCGAGGACGAAATCTTCTTTTTAGGAGGGGAGGATGTAACAGCCCGCTAAAATTATCAGTTTTGGATTCTTTCCCGACAGCAATCACATCTCTCTCGTCTTTACCCTCATCTGGAATCACGCGTATAGATTATCTTTTCCGTAAATCACGTAATTTGTTCTTCACCGACAGCTGTAAAATCATGAACAGTTTTATCCTAAGCGTTGTACCTCGATGGCGTTTTCCCGGATCTTATCCATCGAATTTCAAAGTATTAGATAAGCTTGTTTTTAAAGTAGCACAATTATAATAATTTAATGAGCTCTGAAAATATTATAATTGTGGATAATTACTTAGATTAAATATTTTAGTTGTTTTAAGATATTAAGATGTTTAATTTTACGTTGAAAACTCTTATTTAAATTAATTGGTTTTATCATCTTCGATTAATTAACGGTACTTTATCATTTTATATAATGATGAGGAAATATTATTTTATAAATTTTAGTTTATAAAATAATATTCTACCTTAATTCATCGTGGTGTTTTATTTAAAATAAAACATTTACGCGTTTTTAATCAGTGTTTTAATTCACCGTTGAATTATTTGAGGATCCCAAAACGTAGGATTGAAGTTTATTACCTAGGCTCCTACCCTTTTTCCTTCATTTTTTTTTTCCTTCTCTTTCCTCTCCTTCTCTCCATGGTCGACTTACACCCTTCCACCATAGCTGATCGGTTCTAGCTTCCTACCGGCGCCACCTCCGGCCGCGTGCCTCACCTCCACCTCCGGCATGTCCCTCCCTCACCGGCGAACACATCTGCACCGGAGGTGTGCAACGCCGGCCACCAATTCTCTCTCTCTTCCCGTGCTCTTCCTTCTTGTCTCATTACCGTCGCCGCCCCTTTGACCGCCCGTTTCTCCGCCGTCCGGTGGAGGTGTCGTACACCACCCCCGCCATTCTCTTCCCCTTTCACCATAGTTCATACACACCAATTTTCAGAGCCATCGGACCAGCCGTTAGTCGCCGAGAGCCCCCGGAAGTTGCTGCCCCTGCCCTGTTTTCTCCCCTGTTGCCGATTTCTTTCTCCGCCCAGAACCGCCGCTCGCCGGCGGCGTGGACTACACCACCCACCCAGATTTCTTCCCCTCTCACCGGTGAACATCCCCTCCAAGTTTCACCTCCATCCGAGCCACGGTTAGCCGCCACTCTCGCCTCCAAACAAATGGGTTTTTAAGGCTTTTCACCATTTTGGACCACCATACACGGCCAAAT
Source organism: Carya cathayensis (assembly GCA_011037825.1). Taxonomy (NCBI): domain Eukaryota; kingdom Viridiplantae; phylum Streptophyta; class Magnoliopsida; order Fagales; family Juglandaceae; genus Carya; species Carya cathayensis. The sequence goes on from QGSO01001113.1 coordinate 14,062, forward strand.
CAGCCACCAAGCACCACCATTGGATTCACCACATCAAGGGCTTCCTCCCCATGTCTTTCTTTTTCCCAAACTCTCACTTTTTCTCATATGGGTTTCTCAAAACACCCGTTCGGTTGCACCACCGTGCGCCGCCGTACACGGCCACCCGTGGTGTTTCACCACCACCATCTTGTTCCTCTCATCCTCATGAACCTCTCCAAGAAATTTCATGGCCAACGGAGCTTCGTAGAGCTCACACTCTCCCGCACTCTCCAAGGCCAAAAATGGTTTCAAACGGCCGATCTGCCGCCGTTAGCCACCGTCCGACCACCACCTCGCCACCACAGCTCCACCACATGTTCCTCTACCTTTCCCTAGCTTTCCATGAAGTTCTATGGCTTTTCGCTACCTCGCGTCTCCTCCGCTCACCGTTCGGAGTTACTGTTCACGGCGTGATGCCGCCGTGCTCCGCCACCTTTGACCATCACAAGGCGACCGTGAGTCTTCCAAGACCACGCCTAGCCTTTCTCAAGCCCAAACTACCACTTTATGTGGTGGACAGACACCGTACCGCCACGTATGCTCCTCCGACGCATGTTCGTGACGAGCAGCGAGCGACGCACGGGTTATCCCGTCGATGGTATAACCCTCTATCTTTAGTTATTTATGTTTAACATAGTTGATTTGGTTGGCTGTAGACTGTGTAGTTAGTGTTTGTGGAGTTCGCTGCGTAGTTGTGAAACGAAGTGTGGTTGTGAAGTGTTAGGCTTGATTTTGTAGTTTTGTGGACTGTGCTGTGAAGTATAGGCGTGAGATGGATGCCGTAGATGTGATACGGCGGGTTGTGTGAAGAGAATACGCGTGTAGCGTATTCTGTGTAATGCAGCGACGCGCCGCGCGACGTGCGCTGTAGTGATGTGGGTCGTAGAAGGAAGGGAGTACGCATGTAGTGTACTCCGTGTGGTATGGCGATGCATCGTGTGATGTGCATCGTGTTGATGAGTGTTGTAGCGAAGGAAGTACGCGTAACGCGTACTCCGTGTCGCGTAGCGATGCACCGTGAGACGTGTATCGCAGTGATGGGTTTTGTAGTGTGAATGGAAGAGAGTTCACGTGAGTGTACTCTGTACTAAGTCGTGATACACCGGATGGCGTGTCACGAAGGGTTGGATGGCGTAGCAGAGAAGTGTGGAGCGTATGGTGTAGTGTTGGGAAACTGTATGACAGTGTCCCGAAGCAGTGATGATATGGATTATAGTCCGGGGTGACTGGTGTCATCTTGTGGTTGACTATGGCTAAGAGTATATGGATTGAGAAATGAGTTGTTTGTTTGGTTGTTATTGATAATTTTAATGAACTTGTTTTAGTGCAAAGGCTTTCTGAAGTCAATTTATCTCTTCCGAGTATAGTGAAACCTCAAGTTGGCCGTGGTGTTGCAAGTGCTTACAATATGGCAATTGAGTTCAGAAGTGAAAATCTTAAGGACTTGAGTGTTCCTCTTCCAGCTGTTGTGCAGTTCCTCGTGTTTCGCGCTCTATTCTCATAGAACGCGACGATCGAGGTAAGTTAGCCTCTAACTTACTATCAGTTTATTGTGTATGTGTGATGGGTAAGGGAACTACAATTTATGTATGTATGTTATCGTATATGCCATGTCATGCTATGTCATTACATGTTTATCTGTTAAGTATGATTTAATCTCTCATGAATATTTATCTGTTACACAATCTTTTCTGTCATACAATGTTGTATGTTATAAGTATGCCATGTTAAGTATGCCATATGATACATGTATGCCATTAAATGTTTATGATTAAATCATATTGTGCCATTTACAAGCATACGCCATGTTAGAAAAGTATATGATATTAAATAATATCTCATGCATTAAGAAAGATAAGACATGTTATGTTACGTATAATACGTGGGGCCACAACAACTGTGGAGTACGTATTATATTTTATGTTACGTATAATACGTGGGGCCACAACAACTGTGGAGTACGTATTATATTTTATGTTACTTATAATGCGTGGGGCCACAACAACTGTGGAGTACGTATTATATTTTATGTTACGTATAATGCGTGGGGCCACAACAACTGTGGAGTACGTATTATATTTTATGTTACTTATAATGCGTGGGGCCACAACAACTGTGGAGTACGTATTATATTTTATGTTACTTATAATGCGTGGGGCCACAACAACTGTGGAGTACGTATTATATTTTATGTTACATGAAGTATGGGGCCACAACAACTGTGGAGCATACACTACATGAGACACAGCAATTGTGACATGTAGAATACGTGGGGCCACAACAACTGTGGAGTACGTATTATATTTTATGTTATGTGTATTCATGGGGCCACAACAACTGTGGAGCATGAAGTATGGGGCCACAACAACTGTGGAGCATACACTACATGAGACACAGCAATTGTGACATGTAGAATACGTGGGGCCACAACAACTGTGGAGTACGTATTATGTTTTATGTTACTTGAATACGTGGGGCCACAACAACTGTGGAGTACGTATTAACGCACGTTATTAATCAAGACAATTGAATAAGATTTCAAGTTTATGTTATTTTCAAGTTCTTATTTATGTTATGCAGGTTTACGTTCATGCTATATTTCAAGTCCATGTTATGTTTCACGTTCATGTTATGTTGTTTGTTCATGTTATGTTTTAAGCTTAAGTTCATGCCATGTTAAGTCAAGTTCAGTTCACGCTTAAGTTCTGGTTAAGTCATGCTATATGTCAAGTTATACTATGTTTATGTATGACTATAATTATGCATTTATGCTTTTACTGCCATGCATGCATTTTTAACCTGTGTGTGAGTTTTATGTTAACTTACTGAGATTTGTAATCAAATCTCACTGTGGTAGTCCCAACTACCATTCCCCCCGAATGGTAGATCTTGTTACAGGACCCAAAGGAGAATTGGAATCTGACCAACTGAATACGGTCGACTAGGCCACGGTGCGATGTTGATGATGGTATAGTATTTAACTTAGGTTAATACTTGTACTTTTGGAGTTGTATCTCAAGTATTCTTTTGATCACAACCATTTTGGACTAGTGTGATGATCACAGCTTTTTAGTATGCCTTTATGTATGAATTATGTTTCAAGTATTTGGGATATATTTAGTTTGGTGCATAGTATTGCTAAAGAAAAAGATTATCCGCTGCGAATATTGCATAATGCTATATGCATGTTAGGAACATTGCATCTTATATGTCATGAACGGGGGCAGGTAACCTTGTGTTGCATGTCTCGACGCTTCAAATGTCCGTTCAATCCCAAGCGGAATTTGGAGGCGTCACACGGACACGCACTCGTGATGGAAAATTTAACTTTTAATAAAACTTGATTCATTATGAAACAAGAAGATAGGAACACGTTGTTATATGCATGCGTACGGCTGCCCAGTAACGCTGTTTAACATGCATGAATTTGAAGGTAGTGTTTTTGAGAAATAGAAGCTGGACTCTATATATCACATTTCACTTGGTGGTTATAGTTTTTGTCATTAATACAAGTGTTATAAGAGAAAAGTAAACCCTTATAATACTTGCATTTGAATGTAAAAGTCGTACAGAAGCAAGAAAAATGCAAATTGGGTTGAAGATCATGGATCTTCTCAAAGCAACATTCTCCTTTTGTCACCATTAAAGATCTGGGCGCAAAACCACTACCCATTCATACTAAACTACAAATCAGTTCTCTAAATATTTACAACACTTAAATATACAAATCTAATAACTAAATAACTTATAACACTTAAAACTACAAATTCAACTGACATAAACCACTACCCATTTAGAACAAACAGTACAAATGAATTATCTAAATAATTACAACACTTAATTATACAAACGGCATAACTAAATAACTTATAACACTAAAACTACAAATTCAACTAAGATGTAACATAAACCATTACCAAGTCAATAAATAATTACAAACAATAAATACAAAACCCCAATACACCCGGGGTAGCCTGCGTGAACGCCTCAGGACAGATTCTCTCTCAAGAAGCATCAACTCCATTTTTTGAACCTCCTCATTTCTACTGGATAGCACCATCTCTCTCTTCTCGATGTCATCCAATATCTTATAGAGTTCAGTCTCATTCTTTTTGACATCGGGAGTCTCTTCTCAAGCTCTTTCTCCTTCCTTAACCGTTTATTTTTTCTTTCTTGTAACTTTATGTATTCATTATTATCTGTCCACTTGAAATATTTACAGTATAGTAATCCCTGATATTTGCACAGATATCTAAAAAAAGTTAAATGTACGTAATATTATGGCAATATAAACCCTTATGTAGTACTGGAATTCTTATAATTACCCTTGTGTTGGTACTTAGGACACCCTAAGAAGGGTTGTCCTGGATTTGCCTTAGTTTTTGAGTATCTCAATATAGCTTCAACCTCACAGAAGCAAAAGGGAAGAGCCAAAGTACATTTACACCAGGATGAAGAAGACATCGATGATGACAACGGCATTCTAGCATGAACCAGAATCCCAATGGAAAAGGCACACATTAAAAGACACACATAAACCATATATCTATGTATTTTTCCTAGTAATTCATCATGTTAAAGAAGTCTAGTAGAAATAAATGGTCGATTAAGCAATACAATAGAAACGAAAGAAAATTTTAGCAAAGTAGCAGACATGAATTTCCATTTAGTAATTTTTAAATCATCTACACAGTTGAATAAACAAAGTAGTAGTTTTTTTTTCCAGAAACAGATGAACACTATATATATATTTTTTAGAATAATAGCTGCATAGGAATATCACTAATAAGTATTAACGACGTTAAATACAAGTAAGTAATATGTTATTATGTTAAATCACTAGTTATCTTAAAAACAGTCAACACAAAGCAATTTATTTCTAAAGCAGATCAATATACTAAGTAATGTTAGTATATGGATGTCTTTCTAAAGTGGAATTTATTTCTAAAGCAGATCAGTATACTAAGATGAGGCAAGGATCCATATTCTTGGGACCTACAGTCACACTGTGGTAGGAACCTCTCAGCTATCATTCTAATTTGGGAACTTGTTAGCCATCTTGAACAATACCTATGCTTTGTATCCCACCAAATATGCAGTACTGAATCAAGCCAACAATAAAAATGAGTTTTTATTGGATCCATCAATTTCGTTATCACCGATATAGACTACGTCAAAGTCCAAGTGGGTGAAAACCAATGTCTTGCTGTGTATTAACATACAAATTCTTTCTTACCCTACCTTACTTTTTAAATAGGAGTGACAACACCGAGATCAATGCTGAAATGGACATTCAAAATGAATCTTTCATCAGAGAGTTGTTTTAAAAATAAATTATACTTTCTTGGACATTACAAATGAACTAGTGGAAAACTCAAATTAATCTTGAACCACCTCGTTAATACAACCACACGGCCTATGAGAACATCCACGCATTTGGGATTATTTATTTGGAATGTACACAATGGTTGGAAGTTCCTATTTGGTTTAACGTGTCGTTTGGCCTAATTTATCTGGATTTTTCATAATGGTTGGCAAAAACTGTATTTTTTTTCTCCCTTTTAATTTACAATAAGCAAACAA
>QGSO01001114.1:0-24901 GCA_011037825.1 Carya cathayensis
CCAATCTTGGACATCTCTAATAAAGCTTACTGATCACTGAATAAATCCAGCAGAATTATCCATGTAATCAGCCGCGGAGACAGCTTTATTCAAAGCAATTCTGAAGAGGGAGGGGAAAACATTCTTCAAGGCCTCAACCCACACCACAAGTCATGCCAAAAACCGATCCGGTTTCCCCTACCCACCTCAAATCTGAAATTTCTGAAGAACTCTTCCCATCCACTTTGAATGAATTTCCACACTTCCACATCATAATTATTATTTTTATTTTATTATTATTTTTAGTAATATTTTGCCGGATTAATTTGAGATAGTAATTTTTATTTGAGTAGTATTCTTCCACTCTGTACGCCATCTATCCCATTGCTTGGTTTCCTAGTTGGGAGAAACTTCCTAATTTGAAACCAATTGGAGTGTGCCGAATGTTTAAATTGGGCTGGTTGTATTTTTACAGAAAATATTCTAAGGGATTTAAAGTATGTTTTAAAGTATATTATGTAAGCTACAGACTCAAACGTGGTCCACTACATGGAAGATAACATGTTTTAAGGTGACAAGGATCCAAGCATGTTTCACTACATGTTATGTCATGTTAGAGGGTGCCACGGATTCAAGCGTAGTTTAACATATGCTATGTGATAACATGGACCTAAGCGTGTTTCACTACATGTTATGATACGTTAGACGGTACCACTGACTCAAGCATGGTTTACCATATACTGTGTGATAACACAGACTCAAGCATGTTTTACTACATGTTATGATATATTAGATGGTACCACGGACCCAAGCGTGGTTTGCCCTATGTTATGATATGTTATATATGGTCAAGGACAATTGGACCAATGCACACATGTTATGATGGCCACTAAGTGAAAGACAAGATGAATAAGTTATGTATGAATGATAGGAAATGCATAGAGTCAGTCATTCATGCATCCACATTACATGTATTGCCATGATTATGTTTGATTCTGCTTATATTACTAATGAATGATATATATATGTTATGTGAATGTGTGACGATGGATGTAAGTTTTCAAAATTAAGCCTAATGTTAACCTAAGTTTATGGTATGATGTGCTGTTACTGAGTCTTCAACTTATTTGTTTGTTTCTCAATTTTTATATTTTAATGTACCAGATGATGATTTCGTGGATACAGAGCAGGAGTGCCAGGAGTAGAATAAATTTCCGGTGTATGATTTAGACATTTAAGCAGTGTTGGTATCACATAGAACGAGCTTATGTCATTTCTTTTATTTTTCAGCTTTTATGTTATGAAAGATTGTCTTGCTAGATAAGTTTTATGATCAAATAGATGAGGTATTTTATGAGATTGGGCTAGTTTGGATTTAGAGATGAGATGGACTGGTTTTAGATGAAAGATGAAAGATGAAAATTGAATAAAATATTGTTATTATTATTTTGAGATTTGAAAAAAGTGAATTGAGATTTGAAAAAGTTGAATTGTTTATTATATTTTATGCGAGAATTTGGAAAAATTGTAATGATGAAATGAGATGAAACGCTTTCCAAATCCAAATGAGGCTTGAATCTCTTTACCGGGCGTTATGTTACGAATGTACACAATATTCCTAACCTACGGGAGGGGTTGTTACAAAAACACCCAATGAAAGAGGAGTGTAGTTCTTATTTCACCCCGGCAAATGGAATTTCTTCTCATTCTCCATATTGCCCCACATGAAAGGGAAGGCGTTACTGATCATCGGGAGCGAAGCTATTTTACACCCTAGCGATTGAGCTAGTTGTCTTAAATTTGGCACCACTCCAATTGGTACTATCTCGGACTTGTCAAAATTCACTTTTAATCCAGACACTGCTTCAAAACACAAAAGCAACGCCTTCAAAGTCCGCACCTGACTCTGATCTGCATCACAGAGAATAAGGGTATCATCTGCAAAGAGTATATGAGATATATTAGTAAAGCCCCTCTCCTGGGTTCCAACTGAAAAACCGCCCACCAAGCCATTTCGACTTAGAGCCGACATCATCCTACCTAGCCCTTCCATCACAACAACAAATAGTAGTGGCGACAACGGATCACCCTGTCTCAGACCTTGTGAACTATGAAAGAAACCAGCTGGACTACCATTTAACAACGCAGAGAACTTAGCCGTTGACACACACCATCGGATCCAAGCTCTCCATTTCTCCCCAAAACCACATCTCCCAAGAATATATAGTAAAAAATCCCAGTTTACGTGATCATAAGGCTTCTCCATATCCAGCTTGCAAATGATTCCATTACCACTAGTCTTCATTCTACTATCCACGCACTCATTTGCAATAAGAGCCGCATCAAGGATTTGTCTTCCTTTAACAAATGCATTTTGAGGCTTAGAGATAAGCTTCCCTATCACCTTGCTAAGCCGGTTTGCTAACACTTTGGAAATGATCTTGTAAACACCACTGACTAGACTGATTGGACGATATGCATTTACCTCATTAGCCCCCACCTTCTTCGGAATTAAAGCTATGAAAGTTGTATTAAGGCTTTTTTCGAATTTTCCAGCCTCATGAAATTCTTGGAAAACCTTTAGAATATCTTCTTTAACCACATCCCAGCATCCTTGAAAAAAATCCATAGAGAACCCATCCGGCCCCGGTGCCTTATCCTTTGCCAATTTACGCACAACCTCCGCTACTTCCTCTTCTTCAAAAGCCCGTTCCAATCGAAAACCATCACTCTACCCAATGGAGTCAAAAACCAAACCATCAGGGCGTGGCCGCCAACTCATTGGTTCAGTAAGGAGTTGCTCGTAGAAGCCAACTATGTGAGCCTTAATAACATGTTCTTCCCTGCACTCTGTACCATCTATATTCAACATCTCAATATTATTGTTTCTCCTATGAGAATTTGCGACCCGATGGAAAAACTTGGTGCAACGATCTCCTTCCCTTAGCCACAAGGCTCTTGACTTTTGCCGCCATGAAATCTCTTCCATCAGAATAATTCTCTCCAACTCCTCACCCAACAATGTCCTCCGCTCAACTTCTACTTGGGTAAGAGATCTAACCTCTTGAATATGCTCAATTTCCTGTAACTCCCTCATCTTTCCTTCTTTATTTTCCCTTATATCCCCAAAAGAGTGGGTATTCCAAAGTTTCAAATCTCTTTTTAAAGCTTTCAGTTTGCCTGCAAGGACAAAACTAGGAGTACCCTGAAAATGATAGGACACCCACCACTGTCTTACTCGTTCCACGAATCCTTCCGTCTTTAACCACATATTCTCGAATTTAAAATACCTCTGGCCATTTCGCACTCCCCCGCAATCAAGTAAGATAGGACAATGATTGTAACAGCCCGCTAAAATTATCAGTTTTGGATTCTTTCCCGACAGCAATCACATCTCTCTCGTCTTAACCCTCTATCTTTAGTTATTTATGTTTAACATAGTTGATTTGGTTGGCTGTAGACTGTGTAGTTAGTGTTTGTGGAGTTCGCTGCGTAGTTGTGAAACGAAGTGTGGTTGTGAAGTGTTAGGCTTGATTTTGTAGTTTTGTGGACTGTGCTGTGAAGTATAGGCGTGAGATGGATGCCGTAGATGTGATACGGCGGGTTGTGTGAAGAGAATACGCGTGTAGCGTATTCTGTGTAATGCAGCGACGCGCCGCGCGACATGCGCTGTAGTGATGTGGGTCGTAGAAGGAAGGGAGTACGCATGTAGTGTACTCCGTGTGGTATGGCGATGCATCGTGTGATGTGCATCGTGTTGATGAGTGTTGTAGCGAAGGAAGTACGCGTAGCGCGTACTCCGTGTCGCGTAGCGATGCACCGTGAGACGTGTATCGCAGTGATGGGTTTTGTAGTGTGAATGGAAGAGAGTTCACGTGAGTGTACTCTGTACTAAGTCGTGATACACCGGATGGCGTGTCACGAAGGGTTGAATGGCGTAGCAGAGAAGTGTGGAGCGTATGGTGTAATGTTGGGAAACTGTATGACAGTGTCCCGAAGCAGTGATGATATGGATTATAGTCCGGGATGACTGGTGTCATCTTGTGGTTGACTATGGCTAAGAGTATATGGATTGAGAAATGAGTTGTTTGTTTGGTTGTTATTGATAATTTTAATGAACTTGTTTTAGTGCAAAGGCTTTCTGAAGTCAATTTATCTCTTCCGAGTATAGTGAAACCTCAAGTTGGCCGTGGTGTTGCAAGTGCTTACAATATGGCAATTGAGTTCAGAAGTGAAAATCTTAAGGACTTGAGTGTTCCTCTTCCAGCTGTTGTGCAGTTCCTCGTGTCTCGCGCTCTATTCTCATAGAACGCGACGATCGAGGTAAGTTAGCCTCTAACTTACTATCAGTTTATTGTGTATGTGTGATGGGTAAGGGAACTACAATTTATGTATGTATGTTATCGTATATGCCATGTCATGCTATGTCATTACATGTTTATCTGTTAGTATGATTTAATCTCTCATGAATATTTATCTGTTACACAATCTTTTCTGTCATACAAGCTGTTGTATGTATCATTTAAGTATGCCATATGATACATGTATGCCATTAAATGTTTATGATTAAATCATATTGTGCCATTTACAAGCATACGCCATGTTAGAAAAGTATATGATATTAAATAATATCTCATGCATTAAGAAAGATAAGACATGTTATGTTACGTATAATACGTGGGGCCACAACAACTGTGGAGTACGTATTATATTTTATGTTACGTTATAATGCGTGGGGCCACAACAACTGTGGAGTACGTATTATATTTTATGTTACTTATAATGCGTGGGGCCACAACAACTGTGGAGTACGTATTATATTTATGTTACTTATAATGCGTGGGGCCACAACAACTGTGGAGTACGTATTATATTTTATGTTACATAAGTATGGGGCCACAACAACTGTGGAGCATACACTACATGAGACACAGCAATTGTGACATGTAGAATACGTGGGGCCACAACAACTGTGGAGTACGTATTATATTTTATGTTATGTGTATAATGCATGGGGCCACAACAACTGTGGAGTACGTATTATATTTTATGTTACGAAGTATGGGGCCACAACAACTGTGGAGCATACACTACATGAGACACAGCAATTGTGACATGTAGAATACGTGGGGCCACAACAACTGTGGAGTACGTATTATATTTTATGTTATGTGTATTCATGGGGCCACAACAACTGTGGAGCATACACTACATGAGACACAGCAATTGTGACATGTAGAATACGTGGGGCCACAACAACTGTGGAGTACGTATTATGTTTTATGTTACTTGAATACGTGGGGCCACAACAACTGTGGAGTACGTATTAACGCACGTTATTAATCAAGACAATTGAATAAGATTCCAAGTTTATGTTAAGTCCAGTTTCAGATCAAATACATGATAAGTCAAGTTTTAGATCAAGTCCATGTTATGTTTCACTATGTATGTTCATTATGTTATGTTGTTTGTTCATGTTATGTTTTAAGCTTAAGTTCATGCCATTTTAAGTCAAGTTCAGTTCACGCTTAAGTTCTGGTTAAGTCATGCTATATGTCAAGTTATACTATGTTTATGTATGACTATAATTATGCATTTATGCTTTTACTGCCATGCATGCATTTTTAACCTGTGTGTGAGTTTTATGTTAACTTACTGAGATTTGTAATCAAATCTCACTGTGGTAGTCCCAACTACCATTCCCCCCGAATGGTAGATCTTGTTACAGGACCCAAAGGAGAATTGGAATCTGACCAACTGAATACGGTCGACTAGGCCACGGTGCGATGTTGATGATGGTATAGTATTTAACTTAGGTTAATACTTGTACTTTTGGAGTTGTATCTCAAGTATTCTTTTGATCACAACCATTTTAGACTAGTGTGGTGATCACGGCTTTTTAGTATGCCTTTATGTATGAAATATGTTTCAAGTATTTGGGATATTTTTGGTTTGGTGCATAGTTTTGCTAAAGAGAAAAATTATCCGCTGCGAATATTGCATAATGCTAGATGCATGTTAGGAACATTGCATCTTATCTGTCATGAACGGGGGCAGGTAACCTTGTGTTGCATGTCTCGACGCTTCAAATGTCCGTTTAATCCCAAGCGGAATTTGGGGGCGTCACAATGATCTGAACTAATCCGAGGCAATCGCCTTTGCCATACATCAGGGAAGTGACTTTCCCACTCCGGGGATATAAGGAAGCGATCAAGACGGGACCACGTTTGGTTGTTAGCCCACGTGGCCGAGCCCCCGGCTAACGGCAAGTCTACCAAATTCAATTCAGAGATGCATTCAGAAAATTCAAGCATAGCTTATCTCCCCCTTCTATTACCAAAAGATTCACTTGGAAATCTGGTAACGTTAAAGTCTCCCCCAATACACAAAGGGAGATTCCACCAACTATGCAAACCCGCTAACTCCTCCCACAAGAGTACTCTGTTACTGTCTAGATTTGGGCCGTATACACCTGCAAAAGCCCACGTAAAGTTATCCGACATGCTCTTAAACGAGCATGCTATTGTGTACCTTCCTATAAACTCCTCCATTTTTTCCATCACTCTCCTGTCCCACATGACTACCACTCCACCTGACGCCCCACTAGAGTCCAAGTAAACCCAGTCTACATGCACTCCACTCCACAAGCTTCTCACAATTCGCCTATCAATCAGCTTCATCTTAGTTTCTTGCAAGCAAACAAGGTCTACCTTCCACTCCCGAAGCAAGTTCCTTATCCTCAAACGTTTCGTAGCCTCATTTAGACCACGCATATTCCATGATACTATTTTGGGTTTCATTGAGAGTGGGCTGGCCCCTTCCCTTTCGGCCTATTCCTACTAGAACTACCCTCAGTGTTCAAAGACCACGTCAACCTCTTAAGCTGTAATGGACCCTTCTACAGACTCGTTCGAGAGAGTCAATCTCCAGAAATAGAAGTAAAGAAAGAGACAGAGAAGGAAACAAAGAAATGAGAGGAAAAAATGGTATTAACTTCTGATACTTTCCTCTTCTACTCAGTCGTTTTTATAGTTGAAAAGTGATGCAAACGGCAGCGTTTCACTTCTAATATTACAAACTTCATTACGACATCGTCTCACTCTTAGCACCTCTTCATAATGCAAAACGGCACCGTACCTTTTTAAACCCACTAAACTACTACATGTTTTGCCTGTCGTTTTAATTCTACACATAGCAGTAGTTAACAGATTCTTCAACTAATTTTCTGAGGCTTTCATACTTCAACAACAGCACCTTACATACTCCTCCCCTTCAAAGCACCTTGCCCACAAGGTGAGGAAACTTTTCCCTGAGCTTCCAGTATGACTCCCAGGTTGCTTCTTCTGGTGCAGCCCCCAACCATTGGACTAACACTTCAACAACAGCTCTGTTATTAACCTTTTTGCTTCTGCGCTCCAAAATCTGCTGTGGTTCAGGCTCAAGTTCTCCATGTGCATCAACTAGTGGTAGTGTAGATAAGGGAGATATGTGTGAGCCTAGTTTCTTCTTTAAAGAGGACACATGAAAAATTGGATGCAAATGAGATTGGGGTGGTAAATCCAATCTATATGCAACCTGTCCAATTCTGCTGACAACTTGGAATGGACCAAAAAATTTTGGTGCTAAATTCATATTCCTTCGAAGTGCTAAAGAAGTTTGTCTATAAGGCTGAAGCCTTAAATAGACCCAATCACCTATCATAAACTCCCTTTCAGTATGCCTTTTGTCATAAAACAGTTTCATCCTCTCTTGAGCCAACATCAAATTATGCTTTAGTACTGCTAACACTTCTTCTCTTGTTCTGAGTGACTCATCCACAGTCTGGTTTTGAGAAAAACCAGGAATATACTGCTGCAACTTCATAGGAGGAACACCATACACTGCTTCGTAGGGTGTCATCTTAGTGGAGGTATGACAAGTGGTGTTGTACCACCATTCAGCAAGTGGTAACCATTCAAACCAACCCCTTGGTTTGTCACCTGAGAATGATCTTAGAAAGTGTTCCAAGGATTTGTTTACTGCCTTAGTTTGACCATCAGATTGAGGATGGTATGCTGAAGTGTAAGACAAATTGACCCCTTGTAACTTGAAAAATTCCTTCCAAAAAGAGCTTGTAAAAGTGGCCCCTCGATCAGAAACAATGCTGCTGGGCATCCCATGGAGTTTAAAGATGTTGTTAAAAAATAATGCAGCAACTGTGGCTGCTGTAAATGGATGTTTCAAGGCTAAGAAGTGTGCATACTTTGATAGTCTATCAACCACCACCATGATTACAGAGAATCCTTTTGACAAAGGCAGTCCCTCAACAAAATCCATAGACACATCAGTCCATATTTGCTGAGGAATAGGTAAGGGCTGTAATAATCCAGCTGGCAATATGTTCTCCCCTTTATTCCTTTGACACACTTCACATTCTCTAATAAACTTCTTCACTTCCAGCTTAAGACCAGGCCAATAAAAATCAGTTTTGGCCCTATGTAAGGATTTATGGAATCCTGAATGTCCAGCTAATGGGCTAGCATGAACATAGTATAAAATTTTTGACTTTAATTCTGAACAATCAGGAATATAAATTCTTCCTTTCTTAAAAAGGATGCCTTGCCCCAAAACCAATGTTGAAGTGGATTGACCCTGCTGCAGTTCTAATATCTTCTGTTGCACCACAGGATCTTTGGCATAAGCTCTTCGAATATCTTCCAACCAAGTAGGATTAGGAACTGTAATGGCATTCAATGAAGCAGAATTATCACTCTCATCCCTCCTTGACAAAGCATCAGCTACTTTATTATCCACTCCCTTTTTGTATTCGATTGTAAACTCATAGCCTAAGAGCTTGGAAAGCCACTTCTGTTGAGCTGCTGTACCAATCTTCTGTTCAAGTAAATACTTCAAACTATGATGGTCTGTTCTTACTACAAAAGTACCACCAAGAATGTAAGGCCTCCACTTCTTAACTGTTAGCACTAAGGCTAAAAACTCCTTTTCATATGTGGACAACAATAAATTTTTTCCTTTCAATGCTTGGCTCAAGAAAGCCAAAGGTCTTTGATCCTGCATTAGGACAGCTCCAACTCCATTTGCACAGGCATCACACTCAATGATAAAAGCCTTTGTGAAATCTGGTAATGCCAACACAGATGGACTTGTGACAGCTATTTTTAATTCTTCAAAGGCTTTTGTAGCTTCTGAAGTCCATAGGAATGAATCTTTCTTCAATAATGCAGTCAATGGTGCTGCTATAAGACCATAGGCTTTAATAAATTTTCTGTAATACCCAGTCAGGCCAAGAAAACCTCTCAAACCCTTCACACTCTTTGGTATATGCCAACTAATCATGGCTTCCAGTTTCTTTGGGTTTGCTTTGACTCCAGCTCTTGAAATGAGATGGCCAAGGTACTCTATTTCTTCACAAGCAAAGTGACATTTGGATCTTTTTGCATAGAGCCGTTTCTGTTGTAAAGTTGCTAACACAGTAGCTAAATGTACACAATGAGCTTCTATATCCTTACTATATACAAGGATATCATCAAAGAAAACAATTACAAACTTTCTCAAAAAAGGCCTAAAAACATCATTCATGAGACCTTGAAAGGTTGAAGGTGCATTTGTAAGACCAAAGGGCATTACAAGAAATTCATAATGCCCTTCATGTGTTCTAAATGCAGTTTTAGAAATGTCATCTTCTTTCATATGTATTTGATGATAGCCAGATCGAAGATCAACCTTAGAAAAAATTGTTGCACCAAACAATTCATCAATTAATTCATCTACCACAGGAATAGGGTACTTATCTTTGATTGTGGCTTCATTTAAAACCCTGTAATCGATGCACATCCTCCAAGAACCATCAGCTTTCTTCACTAACAACACTGGAGATGAGAATGGAGATTGGCTTGGCCTGATTACTCCAGTCTGTAGCAAATCTTTTACAATTTTTTCAATCTCAGTCTTCTGATAATAAGGGTATCTATATGGCCTGACACTCACAGGTACAGCTCCTTGCTTCAAATTAATTTGATGATCATGAGATCTTTGAGGAGGTAACCCATTTGTTTCCTCAAAAACACTGTCAAATCTACTTAACATCTCTGTTATCCTCTCAGGTTCTTTCACAACACCTTCTTGAGGTTGCACAGAAATCATGTGCAGGAACATACTTCGATGCTCTAATCCAACCAAACTTGAGATCTCACCATCTTTAATCAAGGGACTACAAGGAGAGGACAATCCTTGTAAAGACACAGATTTCCCTTGAATATTAAACTGCATGTGCAGTTTCTGAAAGTCCCACAGAATTGGTCCTAAAGACAATAACCACTGCACCCCCAAAACCACATCACATCCTCCCAACTCCAAAGTACAAAAGTCTGACACAAATGTAGTGCCCTGAATCTGTACACCGACTTTAGTACATAGTCCCTCACTACTAACCATATCACCATTAGCAATTTTAACTTGCATAGGGTTGGACTTTTGTAAGGATAAGCCAGCATTAATTGCTACCATTGTATCTACAAAGTTATGGGTGCTCCCACTATCAATCAGTATCACAACCTTTTTCTTCTTCAAATTTCCAATGACCCTCATAGTTTGAGGACTTGATGTACCCAGCATAGCTGAGATAGAAATTGAGGCCACCTGAGCAGTAGGCTGCTCTTCTTGAGACTGTATTTCTTCTTGTAATATCTCAATTTCTTCTACCAACTCACAGGGCTCTACTTGAGATAAATCCATTCCCTCCAAGACATACAATCTTGGTTTGACACACTTGTGGCCTTGGTGATATTTTTCCTCACAAAAATAACAAAGACCCTTCTTCCTCCTTTCTTGCATTTGACTATCTGAAATTTTCTGATAAGGGGTTTTAGCAATCATCTGCCCTTTTGGGGGGGTGCCCAAAATGGAAAGAACTTGAGCAGATTTTTGTACACTAGCTCCTGAATCATAAGAACTAAATTTCCAAGCCTTTCTTGCACTCCAAACATTCTGTTCTTGAATCTTGGCCAATCCAAATGCATCATTCATATTCTTGGGATTAAACATTTTTACTGCAAACTTCAGTTCATCTTTCAAGCCACTAATAAAGCAACTCAACTTGTTTTGTTCTGAAATCCCTTTGAGCCTATTAGAGATCAAATCAAATTCTGTTTTGTAATTCATTACAGTACCCATTTGCTTCAACATCTTGAGAGACTCCATCGGATCATCATAAACAGCCAGCCCAAACCTCACTTGTAATGCTTGAGTAAAGTCTTCCCAAGAATGGAAAAGACCTGCTTCTGTAGAATTCTGGAACCACACTAAAGCTTCTTCTTCCATATAGAAAGACACAAAGAAAATTCTTTGTCCCGGAGGCACTTGTTGATATAGAAAATATTGATTAGCTTTAAAGATCTAAGAATTAGGATTCCCCCCAGAAAATCTTGGAAAATCTATCTTGATGTTCTTAAAAATTCCCCTATCTACTGGCTCACGATACTGACCTCCATCACTGCCTTCGTTTTCTTCAAGATTCTGAGTTTCTTGATAATATCTTGCTGCATGATTAGTACCCACTGATGTAGTCAACGATATCTTTGAAATTTGTTGCACCATCTCAGCAAACTTCCTTTCTTGATTCTCCCTATCCACCCGAGCATTTTCTTGTTGCTGAATTAAAATGGATATAGTGTCTTCCAATTGCTTCTGTTGCCTTTCTTGCTGTTGTCTTAATTGATTCACCGAATCAAGAACTTGAGCATATGACCTTGTACCCTCAGCCATAGTGCTGTCTCTGATACCAATGTAATGGACCCTTCTACAGACTCGTTCGAGAGAGTCAATCTCCAGAAATAGACGTAAAGAAAAGAGACAGAGAAGGAAACAAAGAAATGAGAGGGAAAAATGGTATTAACTTTTGATCTTTCCTCTTCTACTCAGTCGTTTTTATAGTTGAAAAGTGATACAAACGGCAGCGTTTCACTTCTAATATTACAAACTTCATACGACATCGTCTCACTCTAAACACCTCTTCATAATGCAAAACGGCACCGTACCTATTTAAACCCACTAAACTACTACATGTTTTGCCTGTCGTTTTAATCCTACACATAGCAGTAGTTAACAGATTCCACAACTAACTTTCTAAGGCTTTCATACTTCAACAACAGCACCTTACATACTCAGCCAACTCCACTAATATATCGCCAACTTGGAAAGGATCCAACTCTCCAAGGGACTCAGAATCCGATAAACGACAAAAAAATGAATTGATATTACATCATTAAATGGTAGAGTTCCAGTTCTGTGTGGCAGAACATTCAATTTAACCATCCAAACGAGCTTAAATAAATTAAAGAAAATTAGCAGCAAAGAAACTATCAGTTAGACCATACGTGAACTAAACCATGCCTATTGCCGGTATAGATTTCATTCCGCTCTTCATCGTAAAAGAGAGCAGTAATATCTTCCAAGGCTTCTGCAACCGTGCTCCTGATTCTGGAGGCATGAGTCTGCTTCTTCCAAGCGCAGCTGCTGCCACAAAAATGATCGCGGCAACCACATTCCTTTTCCATGGGGAAGCTGTTGCTTGTTCTAATTTTTGCAAGGCATTTGCCGGTTAGAATATTACTGATATTGATTGATCCTGCTACATAATAAGAGAAGGAAAGACCGTTAGCACCAAATTTCAACAAAATGGATACTCCAAATTGCCGTACAACTGATGATAAAAGCAATGAATAGAACTCCTATTTTGATTAAAAAGAAGAGCTCCTCATATTATAAATAAATCATAAAGAAATAATGGAGAGGTTTTACGCTACCAACCCACACCATGAAAACACAAGAAGACCACAAGGTCCAATCTTGTATTAAAATAATAGCAGTAATATTAAAAAATAACAATCAATGCAACCATCGAAAAGGGCTAAAATAAATCTAAAGAAAACTAGGAACAAGTTCAAGAAACCATGGGTTGGACCATAAGTGAAATATACTACAGATATTGCTGGTAGATATTTCATTCTGCTCTTCATCATAAAATAGGGGAGTGATGTCTAAAATTGCATTCAAATAATAGTAGCAATAATAAACCACAATTAAAATTAACACACATACACACAAAACTATTATAAATTTGTTCAGCAAATACGGCAGGTTAGGCATCAGACTAACATGTCAAACCCAAAAGGAGACCGACTCTCCAGTTCAATTAATAGGCTACGCTTTTGGATTGCCCTTTTGTATGTTTCCATTAAATATAGCACACTGGATTAGTAAATGAAAACTAAAATTACCAGTTCCTTCAGACAATGGATCATCAGAATCAGCCTTGCAGTAAGAGATAATAAGATCCTGATCACTTGTGATATATATGTTATTAGTGTTGCAGTCAGGATGCCACAGAAGGTGATCCTCAAATGAGGTCACAAGCTCCCCACGAAAGTTCCAGACGGCCACAGTTCGGTTTCTAAATGTTAGGAACAACTGGTTCTCATACAGAAATATAAATGCTGATGGCGTCATAAATTCAGTTCTGCTAACTTCTGTCAGCTCAAAATTGCGAACCTACACATAATGGCCGTCAGAAATCCAAATCAACAAATTACTTGGGCACTTGCCTATTATTATGATCAATAAAATCTTGTTTACCGACTACAAAAAAAAAGAGAGAAAGGAAATCCAAATCAACAAATACTACCAAAAGATATCAAGAATGGTTCTTACATCGAGAATCTGAAGATTCTCATTCTCTTGCTTGACAAGTAGCTTTTCATTAAACTGTTCAATGAAATCCACCTTCTTATTCCGGTGAAGTAGATGGTTGAAAGACTTGAGAACAGTTCCATCCTCAATTGAAAGAATCTTAAGGGGAACATGGCTACTTCCTTTGGTAAAAATCAACAACATGATCCCTGGACTGCTCAGGAAAAATACCAAATAGGAGCAAACAAGTAATTATGAAAAGGATCAATTTCAAACAACATTTTTATTCTCAAGCAGTTCATGCACAAGTACATGAAATACTACTGTTGTGCATGTGCATAGCATGTTAGATACATTACCTGATCTTTATTTCTTGAACATGTTTAT
The DNA here is from genome assembly GCA_011037825.1 of Carya cathayensis. Taxonomy (NCBI): domain Eukaryota; kingdom Viridiplantae; phylum Streptophyta; class Magnoliopsida; order Fagales; family Juglandaceae; genus Carya; species Carya cathayensis. The sequence continues at coordinate 14,053 of QGSO01001114.1, forward strand.
CCGATATGGAGTACAACATTGTATAGTTTTTCAGGTCAAACACTTTGTAAATACTAACACAAGAATGAAAAGAAAAAGAAAAAATAATGAAATCAATAAGCTAATTGAGTAATAGATAATCACCGATAAAAAATGAAGTAATAGAGAATCGTATCTTAGCAGAAAAAGAATACTGAGAAAAATTACCTATCCTGTGCAGAATAAGTGAGTACCTTCCCATTGACATCATCAAACTCTACGAAACCAGGCCATTTCAGTGATTCGGACTCAAAAAGTGCAAAGCCAGAATCTGGTTTGCCCCTCCTTATGTATCTGGAATATATGAACAGACACCGATGTGTTTTCACAGGACAATTTTGAATATAAACAAGCAAAAAAAGGATAATCAACCATAGGATTTGAGATTTCTCATTTGCTTTTTTGGAATTATTACAATATTTTAGGAGGTGGCAGCAAGTGGTATAAGATTCACATACTCGATCCTTGTGCTTCTGCATTTCAAAGAACTGAAATTGTCTGAAGCATACACAGAAACTGTGATAAGTGAGTCATTGTTTTTATTATAAAACAAGCTTCGTATAACTTCATCAGGACTGACATTCAGAAAGCATATCCTCCTATTAGTCTCTGCATCCAACAAGGGAGACACATATAAATCCCCCCATCATCATTCTACTTTTAGACACAAAAAATCTCACACCTACTCAAAAATTTTAGAAATATATAAATACAGCTATACCTCGGCTAAATGCTGCACAAACACCAGATTGAGCAAGAGCAAACACAGTGTCATGAGCTGCTACGATCTCAATTATCTTTGACCTTTTTCTCAGGAAAGGCAGTACCATGGAACAATAACCTTTTGGATCATGGGTATCATATTCCTCCTATCCATAAACAAATTAAACATATACCAATAAGCAGATTAGAAGAGCATAGTTTTTTTTATTTTTTATTTTTATAAGAGGTAAATTTTATTGATAAGAATGAAATGGGCATAGCCCGTGTACGGATGAAGTATACAAAAGAACACCTAAATACATTCTAGGAATGAAAGATTAAGGACAGGAAGTCATGAACATTGTTTCCATCAAGTAAAATGGCTGAAAACCAAAGCAATAGTGTGTACGAAAAAATTCTGAAGCTCCGCCATTGTGCGCTCCGTATTTGCAAAGCACTGCTCATTCCTTTCCGACCAAGTACACCACATAATGCCAATGGAATCATTTTCCACACTGCCGCCACTTGAGGACAGCCTTGAATCTCCTTCCAAAAAGCCAGTAAATCAACCACCCTCAATGGCATTACCCAAGCAACATCAATTCGTCTAAAGATCTCATCCCACAATCCCCTTGTCACCTCACAGTGAAATAATAAGTGATCCACTGATTCTCCATACTTTTTACACAAATAGCACCAATCCATCACAATGAGCCCCCTCCTTCCTTAAGTTGTCCGTGGTTAAAATCTTCCCAAGAGCAGTCCATATGAAGAAAGGTACTTTAGAAGACACGCGAGATCTCCAAATATTCTTCCAAGGGAAGGGAACATTACCTTGTGATGCCAATATATTGTAATACGCCCTAACCGTACACTTCTTGCTGCCATTGGACCTCCATTGCATCCTATCCTCCTGTGCCGTAATGTTTCCCATGGAGTATATCAACCTGAAAAATTCTGAAACGGTGTGCAATTCCCTATCACGAATATCCCTATTAAAAAGGGCATTCTACTGGTGAGAAACATGAGAAAGTACCCTCAGATCCGCCACAGAAGCATCCCTATTAGCTGCCATACGATAGAGAGCAAGAAAGGCCCAATCAAGAACGCGATCTCCACACCAAACATCATGGCAAACCTGATTCTATCCTTATTAAAAAGGACATTCCATTTGTGAGAACAATGAGAAAATACCCGCAGATCCACCACATAAGCATCCCTGTTAGCTACAATACGATAGAGAGCAGGAAATGCCCCATCAAGAGCGCAATCTCCACACCAAACATCCATTTGTGAGAACCATAAGAAAATACCCGCAGATCCACCACAGAAGCATCCCTGTTAGCTGCAATACGATAGAGAGTAGGAAATGCCCCATCAAGAGCGTGATCTCCACACCAAACATCATGCCAAAACCTGATTTTTAGAACCCACTCCAGCCACAAAATGGATATGATTTTTGAAACACTACCATCCCCTCCTAATAAATTTCCATAAGTCCACGCCATACCCCCTCCCCTACTTCATTGGAGCACCAGACCCCCACCCCCCACAATAGCACTTTCGTGTCTAGAGTCAATAATTTCCTTCCACAGCGAATTTCCATAACCATTTCCCCAAAAAAGCTTTAAAGTCCTGAAACTGCACACTCTCAAGCCACCATTCGAAATTGGGGAACAAACTTTATTCTAATTAACAAGATGGAATTTCGTTTCCTCCCCCCCCCCCCCCCCCCCCAAAAAAAAAAAAAAAGCCCAAAATAATTTCTCAATCCTATTTGCCACCCCTACAGGCGAAGGAAATAGAGATAAAAAATAGGTGGGGAGGTCAGTTAAAGTGCTCTTAATTAATGTGAGTCAACCCCCTTTCGATAATTACAACCGTTTCCAACCAGCTAGCCTTTTCTCTAATTTTTCCACAACCCCATCCCAAATAGCTCTAGCATTAAAAGTCGCCCCCAATGGGAGGCCCAAATATTTCATAGGCAAAGAAGACACTTTACAATCTATAAGGCTCACCAGGTTGTTGATACTGGGCACCACGCCCACCGCAACCATCTCGGACTTACCAAGGTTGACCTTAAGCCTCGACTAGGGGTGGAAAGGTTCACCTAAACCCTAAACTCATTGGGAAAGCGAGTAATATTGAAATCCCCACCCATACACCACGGCACCTCCCATAAATAATATTAACCCACCAACTCCTCCCATAGTCTTCTACTATCTCTATCCATGTTTGGCCCATACGTGCCTACAAAAGCCCACTCCGATCCATCTACAGTATTTTTAAATAAACTAGCAATCAAAACATTTCCAACACACTCCTCTACCACCTCTCTTTTATCCCACATTACAAAAATGCCACCTGAAACTCCCAAACAGACCAAGTAGGACCAACCCACATACGAACACCCCATAAACTATGAATGATTCTTCTATTAATGACCCGCAATTTTGTTTCTTGAAAACACACCAAATCAATCTTCTAGGTCTACAATAAGGATTTTATGCGAAGGTGCTTATTGCGATCATTAAGCCCCCACACATTCCATGAAAGAATCTTAGACTTCATAAGTACAAAGAGTGTCCCTCCCTTTCAATCTATCCCTTCTGCCACTCCCCTCCTTCGTTTCATAATACATGTGAGCCTTTTGAGTTCCCTATCTCGCTTTGTGGCTGACTTCGATCGACCAGGTTCAATGGCTACAAGAAGGGCCCTAAATTGTTCTTCAAAGCCTACACAAGAAACCCCAATGCATACTTGCATCTCCTCGACCTTCTTGAACACCCACTCTAAGATAAACCTCTTTGTGTTAGGACTGGGGGGAGTGTGCATAAAGGGGTTGGTTCACCCCCCCCCCCCCCCCCCCCCCCAAAAAAAAAAAAGGAGAACTCACTGCCACAAATAGGCAAAGGCATAATCGAGTTTGAATCCCTCCTATTCGAGTTTGAAACAAGGCCTTAAGTGGAGGCTAACTCAATTCATTCACTGATCAAAATTGCTCTGTCTATCATGTCCATCTCTGCAAGATTGCCTTGGGAGTCCATTATATCATTTCCCCGTGAGTTTTCTAGTGCGATGGTGGCGGCCTATGGTTGACCACCCATCGTAGGCAACTCTTCGACCAAGGATAAGGGAGAGGCCTTGAATCTCGGAATCCCCTCTGTTGAGAGTATGACCACTGGCGATCTAAACGAAGATGTTGTTGCAGTCGAGGCACCGGCATCCTCCCTCGAACTGTTCTGTGCTGGACCCGGTACATCAAAAGTAGGAGGGGGCATGAAAAGTGCTAAATCCCGAGTCTTGTTGCTTTGAGAGTGCAATCTTCGGCTGCCTAGCCCCCATCGATGGTTCCGGTTCCACAACCTTTGGCGGGGCCCCCTGGCTCTTCACTGACGATGGTGGCTGATACCCACACGTCGATGGGCCTGTGGCATTTGGGATTTGTCTCCTCCAAATAGGCCGTAGCTGTTGTTGGGTGTTCTGCTTGCCCCTGGGTTGAGGCCCAACGCCAGGCCCCTTTGGTTGTTGGGTGTTTCGCAACTGTTGTTGGTTGTTCTCGTTGCCCATGGGTTCCTTCCCTTTTTTTACCATAGACGGCCCTTTAGACTTACGCAAGCCCTTTGATCATAGAAACCTAAAGAGGCTCCCCTCATGTTGCCTTCAATTAGCCCATCACCCAGACCCAAGCCCACCCCCACCCCCACCCCTTTTTCCTCCTCAACGCGCCGTATCAACCAACTTATATTATGTTGCAATTCACCCAACTGACTTTGCATCTCAGTCATAGCCCAAAGAAGCATTTCCTTTTTTAGACCAATAACTCCCCTGCCACCACCCTCAAGTCTTTGGGCCCCTATAGAAGCAACGGTACTTCCTGACCGTTGCACCACTCAATCGAGTCGAATTGTCAGAACTGACATCCAGCCTGATAGGTTGACGAGACAAGTCCAAAACCTTCATTTGTTGGAGAACCTCCAAGTACGACCAGGTTGAAGATTGAAGTGGAGCTACTATCGTCGTTGGCAGTGCCGACCCAATGAAGCGACCTTCTCGTCTAGCCTCCCTCAATACATCTACCAGCTTCCGCCATCCCATTCTGTCCCAGTCTTCAGGAATAAAAAATGCAGTTTCGAAGACCACCCCCTCGGTACTCTACTAGTGCCATGAACGTGTCTTGGGAGTTTGAGCACCTCTGTGCTATGAAGCCCCTATGACCTTCCCAATGGGCTGTATAGAACTCCTTTCTCCTAACCTTCAAACAATCGTCCAAAGCTTTGGTGAAGTAGCGTGCCGTAGCTAACTCCAAGCTCATATTTTTGACAAATTTCCACCTTCTTTCAGTAAGGAGCACCCAACGGCCATCCCTTGACATCTCAAATGACTTTAATTCTATAACAACAGCTTTTGAAAGACCCATTTTCCTTCCCATACGAGCAAACTTGCATGATCACCATCAAAATGAGTTTTGGGAGAGAACAGTATACGGAGGGAAAAAGTGCATGAAGAGAAAAATGGGTCCACTACATGTATATCCGGTTGATGGCAAAAGTGGTGAGAGAAGAGCATACTTATCTACGTTACAACAAGGTACTTACGTAAAATTAGGAAGGAGGATTAATGTAAGCAAAATAAAGTGTACATTAACTAACAGTAATGGGATTATTAATTTAATGCACAAATTTGTGGTTTAACCTAATTGTGAACCTCTCAGGACTTCCAAAATGATTTATGTCCATAATGACGTAACACATTTCGTGGCATATGACGTAACACCATAAACTTTATTTTGGGGGCATCCTCATTTTCAAAATGCCAAGCTGATCATTTTGAAATTGTAGATGCATTTAATTCACTAACAAGAGTAGGCAACTGAATACAGTCCTTACTATATATCTAACTAACTCCAATAGCAATGTATCCATATGGTTTAATCCTCATAATATATAAGGAAACTGGGTTTGAGCTACAAAGGAAAATGCTAAACTAGCGCCAAAAAGATTTCACACAATTATTCAAGACATGCACTTGTTAATTCATATTACTTGAGAAGAAGAAGAAGAAGGAAAGGAGAACAAGTGAAAAATGAGAAGTATTGGATTGCTACAAGAGAAGAAGGAAAGCAGAAGAGACCTGCAAACGTATGTTACGGAAGCGTTCCTGGGCGTCGCTCATACCGAAAGCACGATCACGCCTCGAACTGATTTCCCGTCTCTGCAGTTTCTTAACGCTGTTGACCAACCCATCCATGCCACCACCGCGTGCTCGCTTCTTTGCCAGTACCCGCCTTCCTCTGCAAGGCCGAGGACTCACCGATATCCTCCTGCCGCCTTCCATTTTTCTCTCTCTCGGAAAACGCTTCTCACGAAGCTAAGACCCCAAAACTAGAAAATTTACAGCATAATTAGCTAATTCGAAACAGAAAGAGCATATAACTCTTTGCAAGGCTGCTCCTCAATTACAACCCCAATCTTTCGGTTTCCATCCCTCTCAGATAAAACCCTAACTCTCCTATCATCCAGAACACAAATTATTTTTTATTTTTCAAATTTCCAGTTTAGAAAGAGAACAGCCGACAGCTAATTCCCAGGAGGCCCCGACCCAATGCTATAATCGATCTCTCGCTCTGTCTCTCTGAGAAATCACTAAACGAAGAGTACAACTGGGTAGAAGAGATGTCTCTGTGTCGGATTTCAACGTGCGTGTCCGATTCCTTTTCTCAAATTCTGAATATCGTTGAAAGAGGCCACCTCGATATTACTGAGTATTCACAATAGAGTCTTTTATCTTATTTTTCAAAATTTATTATTAAAATCTACATTTTATTTTTATTTTTTTATCTGGCTTATTAATTTTTACAACATATCATATATTAATTTATCTATTTTGTTCTCTATATTATTTAAATATTATATTATTTTAATATTTTATAAGAAAAAAGTATAAAAAGAGAGAAATTATTGTAAAAGAATAAATACAATAAAAAGAGAAAATAATTAAAAATATTTACCGTTAGGTTTGGCCCCGAGATAAGACACGAAATTCTCATACACTTTCCAAATTGAGATGAGATCATATATCCAAACGGCCATTTATGCAAAACCCAACTCATACATCTTTGTTTCAAAATTTTTTTACAATTGTTCACCGACATGACCCAACACAGACACTATAGTATCAGTTCACCCCTCCTCTAAACATTATTGCCTCCACTTTCCCCAACTTTCCTCTTCCCTCATTGGTAAATTTTTCCATTCCCTTCCTGCTGATCACCCCAAATGAGACAGTAGACTCTCCATTCCTTCATGCCCAAATCGAGCAGCCATTGAGTCTTCTTCAAGCCTCAGAATAGCTTATCTATAAAGGAGGATTGACGCCATTGCAAGGCATGAAGCTTGAAGCTTGAAGCTGTTCGAATGGAAGTCGAATGCTGCAGACTTTATTTTTGCAAATCTCTAGCCCTAACTTGCCCATTGCCAGCATTATCTTGACCCTAAAACTCCGAATCTTTAACCCTAAATCCTATGTTGTGAGCGCTTGACTTGAAGCAGTGCGAATCTCTACCCAAAGCTGGCCATTGCCAGTCAAATCTTTGGCCCTGACCTAGGCTTAACCCTCCTTGTAGTGCATCATCACCTCATAAGCCAACTGTCCCTTCAGTCAAGGTCTCCATTCGCCTGCATTTACATTGCAATCAACCCCTATCTTGCTTCAAGCGAGAGTTGTTCTGCTTGTAGCAAAAATGACGTATAAAGCTAAGCCTTTCTCTTCAGGAAAAACCACCACTTTAAAACTACACTAGCCTCACATCTCCATCACTTTCCAAACTCCCAACAAATGGTGTTGCCGCCATACCTTCACCACTATGGCTCCTAGGACTCTTTCCTACCGGGTAAGCATTTCTCACCCATTCCTCTTGAACAACTGTCAATTTTGTTTAATTGTTTCGCATTTTTTATTGCTGCCTCATAGTTGTTTGTATTTACTCTGATTCTAAGGCACTATAAGATCCTTGCTTGCCCTTATTAGTGCCTTTTCAAAGCTTGTTGATTTTTAGGTCGCTTGAACATTTCATCATAATTTGGTCTGTTGCTAACGTTACACTGTGAGCAGTAAAGAACTTTGTAAAGTGTCTAATGCATATATAGTCCTTGGTTTAGATAGTGGTTTTGTTGAACCAAAAGTTTCAAGTTTCGTATAATTATATATCTACACATGAATTTTGATAATAACAAACGAATTTAAAGAATAAAAGAGTCTCAGATTGTCTACACAATAGAGTTAAGCATATTAAGGAACCAGTTATGATCAAGAAGGGAACAAACTCACATTAAAACTCATAGAGTAATGTTGTACATCTCTTAAAAATTTGAAATTAGAATTAAGGTTTAAAATTAATATTTTATCATAAAATATTAAATTACATTTTCCACATGTGCATGAATATTTTGAAAATTAAATTTGAAAATTTGAAAAATAATTGATTGTCATTTTTCACATGTGCATGACATGATTAAAAGTTTGAATTTTGAAAATATTAAAGATGATTGATTATCATCTTTTACATGTGCATGCTTTATTTGAATGTTTTCAAAAGTGATTGGTACTCTTTTTGACTTATGCAAAAAGTAGATGATTTTGTTTGAAAATTTTAAAAAGTAAATAATACTCATGTTGTCATATGCAAAAAGTAAAAAGATTTGATTTGAAATTTTTGAAAAGTGAATAATGTTGTCTTTGACAATTGAAAAGAAAAAACTTTTATTTGAATTTTTTGAAAAAATGACTGATATTATCTTTGACAATTGAAAATGAAGAAAATTTTATTTGAATTTTTTGAAAAATGAATGATGTTGTCTTTGACATTTAAAATTTGAATATGAAGTTTCTTATGCCTATAAATAGATCATTTGAAAACTTCAAATTTATAATATCAAGAGCATACATATATCATTGCAAGTTTTGCAACATTCATTCAAAACTTTCAATCTCTCTTCTCTAAATATTGAACCATAACTCTTGTTCATTTTGAGAGATATATAATTTGTATTGTATTGCTCTTATTAATGAGTGTTTCTCTGATAACATACCCACTATCAGCTATTGTATTAGTAAAATGATGTGTATAATCCTTGTGCGTGTAAAAAATGTTCTACATAGAGAAAGTTGAATCATCACTTGTAAAGTGATTGCAAGTGTAGAGGGTGTTCTACACGGATCCTTGTAGTGGTGTTGTTCAAAGGTATAATAGGTTTCTATCTCTACATGAAGGAGGTTGAATAGTGAATTTGGGGATCTTCAAGGGGTAGCTTGAGGCGAGAACATAGGCAGTGGGGCCGAATTTCGTTAACATATTGAGTTTGCTTCTCTCTTACCCATACTCTTTATATTTATTGTTGTTTCATATTTTGTTTATATTTTATATTATGTATTTGATTTATAATTGTTAAATTTTAAATACAACCCAATTCACCCTCCCTCTTGTGTTAGTCATGTAGGCAACAATTAGTATTAGAGTAAAGACTCTGTTATAAGATTAACTATCTTTTAAGTTAAGATCTTATGGCTAACATTGCAGTTTCATTTGGTGAAAATTAATCTAATAGTCGGCTTCCACTCTTTTGTAGAGACAATTACTCATTCTGAAAAATTAGAATGAGAATATTCCTTCAGGGTCAAGGTCGAGAAATCTGAAAATGTATTGTAAATAGACTTTATATTCCAACAAAAGTGGTTGATGGGGTAAAGGTGAAAAAGGAAGAATAAGAATTTGATTGTGAAGACGATAGAATTTATACATTGAATTTAACTGCTATGAATTTGTTATATAATGCTCTCAATGGAAATGAGTTCAATAGAATAATGACTTGCACTTCGACAAAGGAAATTTTAGGATAACTTGGAAATTACTTATGAAAGAATTTCGCAAGTTAAGGAATAAAAAATTTATATTCTTACTCATGAATATGAAATGTTTAAGGTGATAGATGATGAATCTATTTCTAGTATGTATACTTGTTTTACTAACATTATAAACAATTTGATAGCTCTAGGTAAAATTTATTCAAAGGTGGAGATAGTAAGAAAAATTCTCAACTCTCTACCAAAACGTTGGAAATCAAAAGTGACAGCGATTCTTAAAGTTAGAGACCTCAAGAAGCTCGAAGTAAATGAACTCATTGGGTCATTTACCACTCATGAGTACACATTGAAAAGAGGAGAAGAAGAAGGAAAGCCAAAGAAGAGATTGACATTTAAAACTGTTCCTCATGAAAGTGAAAGTGATGAAGATGAGGAAAGTGACGATAAAGATGAAAAAGTTGTGATGATAACAAGAAGAATTAAGAGGTTCTTAAAGAAAAATAAAATTCATCCGAGAAAATCTTTCAAAAAGTTTTTTAAGAAAGATTCAGGTAAAAATGACTATTTAATTTGTTATAAATGCAATAAGCATGGACATATCAAACTAGATTGTCCTCTACTAAAGAAAAATCGAAACAAGGGCAAGAAAGCAATGAAAGCTACATGGGATGATGATTCAAGTAGTTCAAATAGTGAAGCAAGCAATGAAGAATTAACAAATCTTTATCTTATGGCTAAAGATGACCTTTAGGTAACAAATCTTAATAATATTGAAAATCATTTATATGAAGAGTTGAAAAATGTTTTGGAAGAGATATATGATAAACTTGAAAAATTGGGTATCAAGTATATTACTTTGAAAAAGAAAAATTCTTCTTTAACAAATGAAATTGATGTTTTAAGAAAAGAAAATATTATTTTAAAAAATGAAAATCTTGAGTTGAAGAAGAAAATAACTGATTTAGAAAATATTGTTGAAACTTTACGAATGGAAAAAGAAATTTTGAAAAACTTCTTGGTAGTCAAAGATGTGTTTTTGACGAGGCATGATTGGTATACATGCCAAAACAAAAATACGAACTTTATAAAAACTTCTTTGATAATCCTTCTACATTAAAATCCCGAATTCAAAATTCTTTTCACAAAAATAATTTTATCAAAGAAGGATACTATTACAATCACTCAAGTTCTTCATATATACCACATGCTATTTGTAATTTTTGTAATAGAAATAGTTATAATTATTATGCTTGTCCTATTAGAAGAA
>QGSO01001115.1:0-26166 GCA_011037825.1 Carya cathayensis
TGGGTTTTTCTTGTTTGTTATTAATATAACTCCGTGTGTCGGTCTGTAATCAAGGTTTTTCTCTGTCATAAGTGATGGCTATTAATTAAATTGGAAGATGGTCACACTTGGACACATGACATTTTCTCTAATTAAATAAAAAAAAATGTAGCATGCTCTTTAGATTAATTACGTATACAATTATAAAGAAAGATGATTATTTCACTGACATTGACATTCACAAAAAATCGTTGTGTAAGAAATATATTTTATGAAGAGTCATATTCATCTTTCATATACAAACGTGTGAAAAGTATCTTTCTTGTTACGGTATATGGATCATTGCAATTAGGGCCGGCCAAGTAATAAGGATTATAATGTCAAACTACTACTAGAAACGCTCTTAATTAGTGGAGCTAGCACGCCAGAACTTAAGACAAATAAAACAATTGGTAATATTAATTTATATCATCCAGTATGTACTGTTGAGTATATCTTTAGAGTATTTTTTTTTTCTCCAAACATTATTTAAACATCGATCTTTAATCATTTTAATATATATATATATACACACACAAAAAAAACTAATAATAACCTGTTTAAAATTTATCAAACAACGTAATCATTTACTATTTTTCAAATATGGATATAATATTGGATACAATAATGAACTGATCCACTGTCAGAAAATAATATTTCTTGAAGCAAGAACGCCAAACATGCAGACCAATCCCTTTAGAGTAGCAGAGTGTGCAGTATCATATCATCAAACAAACAAAACTAAAAAAATATGCCTTTATCCACGAGATCATGTCCACAATCAAGAATTTGTGGGAAATACTTACTTGATGTTACAAATAGCAAATATGGAAAAAGAAAATAATGTTTTACCATGTAATCACATTCGACGATCGAAAATTCATGACAAAAAATCACTTAGATGATTAGATCGCTAGTTCCTTCCCATATTTCCTCTCTTCTCTCTCCACCCGCCCCCCGTCCCCCCCCACCCCCACCCCCCCCCCCCCCCCCAAAAAAAAAAAAAAATCGAAAACTCTCTCTCTCTCTCAACCGCCACCACAGACCAACGCCACCACCATACACGCCACTCATCTCTCTCGGTTTGATTCTCCCTTCTCAGATTCTCTTCCTTCCATTTCTTCTCTGTCTCTTTCTCTAAATAGGCTCTGCCGCCGCCACCTCCACGGCAGATCCATTGTCGCCCACATTCACCCCCGCCAACCCTCATTCTCCAAATGGTCCATGGTCCATCCGCCCACGAACCCCTTGCCGCTTCTAGGTATAGAAAGATATATATATATATATATATATATATATATATATATTGTATGATCTATATTTTCATTTATCTTTCTTTAGTTCTAGTTCTTAAATTTTAGACAAAAATCTTAATCTCCATAAATCTATAAGGCTTGCATTCGAAATACCATGTAAGATTAGATGCTTTTCTTGATATGTATAATTTGGGGAATATTTTATTGAAGTTTAATTTGTAGCTAAGAAATTAAAAATACTATTTGTATCGGACACCAATTTAAAAATCAATTAGCAATAATCTTTGTAATCCATAAATCATTCTAAGATTGCAAAGTAATACCCAGGTAGCAGATGAACTTGTGCCAGAGTTGCTGATCCTGGCAATGGCGTCACATCCCCAGATCAGGTTTGCTATTCTTTATCCATGCATATGTTTTCCATGCAAAAACGATAACTAATTTTTATTGGTACAAGCTGGTGTTCTGGGAATATATCTGGGAATATTCTTGTATATAATGGTATGTTTAACATGTCTCTGCTTGGGTCAAACCAATGGGCTTGTGCTTAATCATGAATTGACCTTTCTCCTACATATATTTCTTTCACTTTTTAGTCTAGTTTGTCACTAGGGCTGTTCATCCAGTGACTCGGTTTCGAATGTGCTTCCAAGTATTGAAGTGTCAAGAATAAGTCCAGGATCGTATTCCACAGGGACAATGGGTTATCAAAGCGTATAAAAGATTTGTGAGGAACAAATGAATCGAGTATGTGAGATGAAAATAAAATTAAAATGCTATGCAAAAAATAATCGAAATTGAAATTAGAGTTTCTAATCAAAAAAAGGCAAATTAACAAACACTTGGGTTGGGTTTGAGATTCTTTTTATTTTAGATAATTTCTCGATTAACAATCCAGTCAAGGAATTGATATTCGGAAGATAAAAATTAAGCTCAAGTTTTTGCAATATTTTCTCAAGAAATTCTCTAATTTACTAGCCAAATTTATATTTATAATCAATCGAAAGAAGCCTTGATAATTTCAAGCTTTTGTTGTGCCTTACGTCAACAACAAAACAAGAGCAAGAGCCGCAATCTATTTTCCATTTGAATCCGACTAGTAATTTAGTGAAATCAACATGAAACAACAAAATATTGCATCAAACTAGAGTCTAAAATAAATTAAATCTCATTCCACAACCCAAGCTTTAGAACTTAGTTACACATGATATTTTTAGTAATAAAAATAAATCTAAGTGAAACCATATCAAAAACTAAGAAAATATAAATAAACTTTAGAATGAAATAAAAATAAAATGTCTATAATATCAGCTCGAAGAAATAAGACAAACTATATTAAAGAAATAAATAATCTACGAAAACTAAAACGAAACCGCCACGCTCTAAACTAACAAGCATAAAATTAATATTGCGAAAAAAAGAAACTAAAGTTGCCATGATCTAAATTAACAAAAGAAATGAATAAAGACCCAAAAAACATAGCTGCCTTTGTCTAACCAAACGGAAACAAGTGAAGTAAAAAAAACAAAAAACAAGCCGAGTGAAAGAAAGAAAATGGTGGAAAGAGAAAAAAAAAACTAAAATTAAACTCCCATTCCGTCTGCTATGTCCGAATGAAAACAAGTGAATGAAAACAAGTGAAGTAAAAAAAATAACTAAGCCGACTGAAAAGAAATGATACAGGAAAAAAAAACTAAAACTAACTCTCCCAAACCGTGTATCTCCACTCTCCTTTTATAAAGAAAAAAAGAAGATCCATTATGCTGTGCACGTGCGTGAGCTTTCCACATCTGTGAGATGCATGTGCTTGTTTTGCTGCTGATTCTTCTTTTTTTTTTTTCTGCATGAGTGTTGTCCCGAGTGATGTTGTGAGTGTGCCGTGAGTTGTGAGTTCATGCATGTGCTTCCTTGATCTGCTAAGTGCCGTGAGCTGCATGAGCTTTAACTTTCTGCATGTGTTTTTTTTTTCTGCTGCTGTTTCTTCTTTCTGCATGAGGTGAGTGATGGTGCAGCTTCTTCTTTTTCTGTTTCCGTGAGCTGTGTTGGTCTGATGAGTTGCTGTCCAAGTGATCTGCTTCATGTGCTTGTGTTACTTTATTTTCTGCATGTGGTGCTGTGAGTTGCTGTCCAACTTTCATTGACTTAGGTGTAGGAAGTTTAGAAATCAAATCAATTTTTGCTCTATCTACTTCAAGTCCTCTAGATGAAACAACATGTCCTAGAACAATGCCCTGTTGCACCATGAAATGACACTTCTCCCAATTAAGTAGCAACTGCTTCTCTTCACACCTGGCCAAAACAGCTTGCAAATTGGTTAAACCAACCTCAAATGAATCACCAAATACAGAAAAATCACCCATAAACACTTCTAGAGTGTTCTCAATCATGTCACTAAAAATGCTAAGCATGCATCTTTGAAAAGTTGCTGGTGCATTGCATAAACGACATCAACTCTTAAGCCTTCGGAGGAGCAATCCCCAACTTTGGATTTCAAACCTCTCCCATTGGAGTTGAAGTATGCTTTCTTAGGACCACAAAGCACTTTCCCTGTGGTAATTTCTTCTCACTTAACTAGTGAACAAGAAGATAAATTGCTAGATGTGCTTAAGAAGCATAAAAAGTCTATTGGGTGGACAATGGCTGATATAAAAGGAATAAGTCCCTTGGAGTGTACCCATAGGATTTATTTAGAAGATGATGCAAAGCCTTCTAGGGAAATGCAAAGAAGGTTGAATCCCACAATGAAAGAAGTGGTTAAAAATGAGGTGTTGAAATTGCTTGATGTGGGTATCATTTACCCCATCTCGGATAGCAAGTGGGTAAGTCCCATCCATGTAGTTCCAAAAAAATCTGGGCTTACCATTGTTAAAAATGATCAAGATGAATCGATTCCTACAAGAATTCCTACTGGTTGGCGCATGTGTATTGATTATAGGAAGTTGAATGCCGCCACTAGGAAAGA
Source organism: Carya cathayensis (assembly GCA_011037825.1). Taxonomy (NCBI): domain Eukaryota; kingdom Viridiplantae; phylum Streptophyta; class Magnoliopsida; order Fagales; family Juglandaceae; genus Carya; species Carya cathayensis. The sequence continues at coordinate 4,237 of QGSO01001115.1, forward strand.
TCATTTTCCTTTGCCTTTTCTTGATCAAGTGTTAGAAAAAGTTGCTGGACATGCTTTTTATTGCTTCTTAGATGGGTTCTCCGGTTACTATCAATTGGAAATAGCACCAGAGGATCAAGAAAAGACCACCTTTACTTGTCCTTTTGGTACTTTTGCTTTTAGGAGTGGAAGTTGCTCAAATTTTGGCCTCCATGGGGGTGTAACTTGCTGACCTATTGAGGAAACAAGAGATGAGTCATTAATATTATCAAATATTTTCAAATCTTCTTCAAATTCCTCTAAAGAATCAATAAGTTGAAAGTAATGTGCAGGATTTTCATCAATGAAATTTTCCAGCAAATTCACTTCATGAACTTCTTCAACTTCTTGCGGTTGCCTGCAAAGATTAAAAATATTTAGCTCCAAGGTCATATTTCCAAAACTCAACTTTAAAACTCCACTTCTACAATTTATGAGTGCATTGAAGTAGCCAAGAAAGGTCTTCCTAAGATAACCGGTGCTTGGAAAGTAGAATGATTAGTCAATTGCATGTCGAGTACGACAAAGTCTACTGGATAGTAGAATTTGTCTACTTGAACCAAAACATCTTCCACAACACCTCTAGGAATCTTTATAGACCTATCAGCCAACTGCAATGTGATAGAAGTAGATTTCAACTCACCCAATCCAAGCTGAACATAAACATTATAAGGCAATAAGTTCACACTTGAACCTAAGTCTAATAATGCTTGGCCTATTTTTGAGTTCCCTATCATGCAAGCTATGGTAGGGGATCCTGGATCCTTGTATTTGGGAGGAGTGTTGGTTTGGATAATAGCACTAACCTGCTCAGTAAGAAAAGCTTTCTTTTGCACATTCAATTTTCTTTTTACGGTGCATAAATCCTTTAAAAATTTAGCATAGGTAGGAATCTGTTGAATAGCATCCAACAATGGTATATTTATCCTAACTTGCTTAAAAATTTCAAGGATTTCAGCGTGATGCTTATCTTTGTGCAAAGGGATTAACCTTTGAGGAAAAGGTGCAAGTGTAGTGCTTGGGACACTTTTAGATTCCAAAGGATCATGTGCCTCATTTTCAGAAGGAGGGTTAGAAATGTTACCATTCTTTTCTACCTCTTGATCTGGGATGCCGATCACCTTACCACTTCTCAAGGTTGTAATAGCCTTGACTTGCTTGACATTTGGATCTCCTGCCATACTTTGAAATTGTTGGTTTTGGCCTTGTGGATTAGGCTGAGATTGTGCAGGGAACTTCCCTTTCTCTTGAGCGCTCATGGTTGTGGTCAACCTTGTGACTGACCCTCGAATGTCAGCAATGGCTTGGGAATTTTGACTATTGATAGCAGCTTGGCTTTGCATGAATTGCTGAAAATTGGTGGACAGCTGCTGAAAGTTGGTGGATAATTGCTGGAAATTGTCTTCAAGGTTCTTTTTCTGAACTGGTAACATGTGGTTGGCATATTGAGATGGTCCTGGACCTCCTGGAGTAGTGTAGGGTACAATTTGTGAAGGACCAGCTATGTTGGGTGCAGGTAAAGCAGCTTGATCACCTCTCCAACTGAAATTGGGGTGATTTCTCCATCCCGAATTATAGGTGTTGGAATAAGGACCTGAAAAAGATTTAGCAACCATATTAACAGCATTAGATTGATCCAAAAGAACTTCTTTAAAAGCTGGAATGGTTGGGCAATCATTAGTTGAATGCCCTTGGCCCTCACAAATATTACAGCTCAAAGTAATCTGAGGTACAGTTTGTACTTCATTTACTTTCTTCAACTCAATCGCCTCCAATTTTTTTGACAATAAGGCAAATTTAGCTTTCAAATCATCTTCCTCATTTAAAAAATATTTACCTCCCCCACTTACAGTCCTCAATGGTTCAGCTCTATCATAGACACAAGAAGTGTCCCATGATTGAGCGTTTTCAGCCAAGTAATCAAAATATGCAAATGCTTCTTCCGGTTCCTTATTAAAGAATTCTCCATTACACATGGTTTCAACAAATTGTCGCATCTTAGGTATCAAAGCTTCATAAAAAAAACTAATAATGCGCCAATTTTCGTAACCATGGTGTGGACAAGCATTTAAGAGATCTTTGAATCTTTCCCAACTTTGATAAAAAGTTTCAGTTTCCTTTTGAGAAAAATTCATGATTTGTCTCTTTAAAGCATTGGTGCGATGCATTGGAAAATTTTTTTTCAGAAATTCGGCTTGCATTTCTTGCCATGTTCCAATGGATCTTGGCCTCAATGCATTCAACCATGTTTTTGCTTTGTCCTTAAGAGAAAAAGGAAACAACTTCAATCTAACAATTTCCTCAGTACAATTTCGATCCAAAAATGTGGAGCATACTTCCTCAAACTCCTTGAGGTGCAAGTAGGGATTTTCAGAATCCATCCCATGAAAATGAGGTAATAATGGTATCATTCCAGGTTTAAAATTGAAAGTATGAGCATTCAAAGGTGTAATGATGCATGATGGAGTGGTGGTCCTAATAGGATGCAAATATTCTCTAAGTGTCCTGTTGGGATTTGCCATTTCCCCATCATTGCGTCCTTCTTCTTCAGCCATGTTACTATGAGTGTCAACTGATGATTCAAATGCTGAATTAAGAGAAACAGATGATGCACTCGATGATGAGGTCGATGATTCAGTCCTAGCAAGTCTATGTGTGCTATCTCTAGCCCAACCAGACATGCAACTTCAGCACAAAACAAGATAAAAGTAAACAAGTAAAATGAGAGGTAAAGATATCACCCAGGCTGTGAAGAGGTTCACAGCTCCATAAACGTCCTCTCAGAAAAAAAAAATGCTCTGATAAACACTAGTTGTCCCCGGCAACGGCGCCAAAAACTTGACTCGGTTTCGAATGTGCTTCCAAGTATAGAAGTGTCAAGTTGTATCAAGGATAAGTCTCAGGATCGTATTCCACAGGGACAATGGGTTATCAAAGCGTATAAAGGATTTGTGAGGAACAAATGAATCGAGTATGTGAGATGAAAATAAAATTAAAATGCTATGCAAAAAATAATCGAAATTGAAATTAGAGTTTCTAATCAAAAAAAGGCAAATTAACAAACACTTGGGTTGGGTTTGAGATTCTTTTTATTTTGGATTCTAGATAATTTCTCGATTAACAATCCAGTCAAGGAATTGATATTCGGAAGATAAAAATTAAGCTCAAGTTTTTGCAATATTTTCTCAAGAAATTCTCTAATTTACTAGCCAAATTTATATTTATAATCAATCGAAAGAAGCCTTGATAATTTCAAGCTTTTGTTGTGCCTTACGTCAACAACAAAACAAGAGCAAGAGCCGCAATCTATTTTCCATTTGAATCCGACTAGTAATTTAGTGAAATCAACATGAAACAACAAAATATTGCATCAAACTAGAATCTAAAATAAATTAAATCTCATTCCACAACCCAAGCTTTAGAACTTAGTTACACATGATATTTTTAGTAACAAAAATAAATCTAAGTGAAACCATATCAAAAACTAAGAAAATATAAATAAACTTTAGAATGAAATAAAAATAAAAAGTCTATAATATCAGCTCGAAGAAATAAGACAAACTATATTAAAGAAATAAATAATCTACGAAAACTAAAACGAAACCGCCACGCTCTAAACTAACAAGCATAAAATTAATATTGTGAAAAAAAGAAACTAAAGTTGCCGTGATCTAAATTAACAAAAAGAGAAATGAATAAAGACCCAAAAAACATAGCTGCCTTTGTCTAACCAAACGGAAACAAGTGAAGTAAAAAAAACAAAAAACAAGCCGAGTGAAAGAAAGAAAATGGTGGAAAGAGAAAAAAAAACTAAAATTAAACTCCCATTCCGTCTGCTATGTCCGAATGAAAACAAGTGAATGAAAACAAGTGAAGTAAAAAAAATAACTAAGCCGACTGAAAATTAATGATACAGGAACAAAAAACTAAAACTAACTCTCCCAAACCGTGTATCTCCACTCTCCGTTTATAAACAAAAAAAGAAGATCCATTATGCTGTGCACGTGTGTGAGCTTTCCACATCTGTGAGCTGCATGTGCTTGTTTTGCTGTTGATTCTTTTTTTTTTTTTCTGCATGAGTGTTGTCCCGAGTGATGTTGTGAGTGTGCCGTGAGTTGTGAGTTCATGCATGTGCTTGCTTGATCTACTAAGTGCCGTGATCTACTAACTTTCTGCATGTGTTTTTTTTTTTCTGCTGCTGTTTCTTCTTTCTGCATGAGGTGAGTGATGGTGCAGCTTCTTCTTTTTCTATTTCCGTGAGCTGTGTTGGTCTGATGAGTTGCTGTCCAAGTGATCTGCTTCATGTGCTTGTGTTACTTTATTTTCTGCATGTGGTGCTGTGAGTTGCTGTCCAAGTTTCTGCTTCACGTGCTGTCCGGTTTGCTGCCTTTTAATTTTTTGTTTTTTGCATTGTGTATGAGTGTGTTCCGTGAGACTTGCATGTGCTGTGCTGCATGTTCCTTTTCTGCATGTTCTTCTCTGCCTCTTTTTTTTTTTCTGTTTTCTGCATTATGTATGGTTTGCCGTGAGTTCCTAAGTGATCTGTATATGCTGTCCGTGGGTTTATGCATGTGAGCTGAGCTGCTTCAACTTTTCTGCAAGTGTGCCTGCTGTTTCCAGGTTCTTTTCATGCATGTGCTGCTGTATGTGTACGTGAGTGCTTTTATGCATGTGTACTGAGCTGGTTTCTGCATGTGAAGTGTCTTCCGTGAGTTGCTTTACACTTTATTTTCTGCATGTGTGTTTCTACTGCACTGCTGCACATCCGAGTGATGCATTTCCTGCATGTGCTTCTTCTCTTTTTGATGCATGTGTGAGTTGCAAGTGTTGAGCTGATGAGTTGCTAATTCTTGCATGTGTGCTGTCCACATTCCATCCGTGAGTGATGCATGGCTTTCAATGGATTTCCTGCATATGCATTAAAAATGTATTTCTTTCAAAGGAAAATATAGAACTTTATGTGTATAAAATATTGACATTCAATATTAGAATTTGATGCATAATTAAGTGTTCAATCCTTATTTGATAAAGTGAATCACTCATTTAAACAACTTAATCATGCAATTCTAACCCTTTATCATCCAGCTTGAAATCCGGTACCGGATTCCGGTTCCGGTTTTCGGCCCGAGTTAAATCAATCCAGTCCGGGTATCGGATTTTAAATCCGGGACTCGGGTTTAAAACCCGGTACCTAGGTTTTATAAGCTGAAAAAAAATCCTAATTCTAGCCGCCCCCCACCTAATTCAGAATCTAGATCTCTCTCTCTCTCTCTGCTCTGCGAAGTGCTTCGCCTTCCTCCCCAGTCTCCTCTCTCTCTCTCTCTCTCTCTCTCTCTCTCTCTCTCTCTCTCTCTCACATCCCTTCAAGCACTTTTGTTTTGTCCGGAACCCAACGTGTGGCTCACCGATCATCTCTGTTCTCAATCCGTCATCTCTCCGGTGCCTTTCTCATCTATCTAAAATTTTTTTTTCACTGCCGTGTCTATGTCGATCGCCGGTGACCTTTTGGTAAGTCTCTCTCCCGATCTGTGAAAAATGAATGTAAATGTGGTAGATCTAGTGATTTGGTGAACTGGGTCTCTCTGTGCTTGGATAGATCTGGTCGATCTAGTGATTTGTCGAATGGGATTTTTGGGCAAACTTGTCGATTGGGTTGCAATATATAGGTAGAAAAAAGGAAAACCCAGATAGAAATAGGGTTACTGTGGTGGTTCTGTTCACTACATTCTCTGTGGTGGTTCTATTCTCTGTGTTAGATGTGGTTCTATTCTCTGTGGTGACTCATCTACAAGAGTGTTTGCCAATGTTCCAGTTCAAGTTCATATTTGAAGCATTTTTTTTAGGGTTTTTTTTTCTTTTATTACTTTGTTGATTTGAGGAGTATTTGGGTATATATTTGGTAATATATACGAAAATCTTGTCATTATTGGCAAAGGGACATGGAGGAGGGAGGGTCATGAATGGTCACTTCAAAATTTGTAGAAGCGGAAAAAATGGAAAAACCCATAAGGGAGAATCTACATTTTGCATATATTTTTATATAAATTGGACTATTTAATATAGGTAAGGAAAGGCCAAAGCAGTAAGAGGGCTTTTTTGTTTTTTGTTACGTAGTAAGAGGGCTTAGGTTTAGAGATTTATAACATTTTAACTTAGTTATGTTGGCTAACCAATGCTGGAGATTGGTACAGAATCCACACTCATTACCTCTGTTCAAGTACTTTCTCACAATGTTGGGATGTTTTGTTGCTCTTTAATGGAAGGCTGCTGAATTCTTTGTAGTTTGTTGTTCTTGCTGTACTTTTTAGTTCACTATTTGGTGCTTTGTTAATGATTTTGAATAATGGTTTTGAATATAGACAGTTAAAGAATGTTTGAGGAGAGGGTTCTCGCTTTGTTTTGATGATAAGATTCAACCTCTTGTTGTGTTGCTCACTCTAGCAGATGCACCTGAAGCATTCTATATGTCTTTTAAGCTTGTGTGTAAGGAGGCCAAAATTAATGTTTTTCTCTGTAACATATAAAAGGGATAATGTCTTTCAAGATAGAACCTTCTAGCGCTAGTATCATGCATGAGTACTAAACTTGTCAATTATTATGTGCATGCCCTAATTAAAAGACTCCCATGAACATGGATTATCCAATATAGACATGTCTGACCTAGCTATCTAGCTAGATTTACTTGCTAATCTTAAATGATCAAGTCATCTCCATATATAAAAACTTGACATAAATGTGTTCAAGACTTCATTAATATATATATATATATACAGTACATGCTAGCTACATATAGATGATCTCATCCTCTACATGATTCTCATCCCATTAGATTATATCTTATTTTTTAAAATAATAAATTCAATTATAAATATATAGATATTATCATGTACTAGTACTTGTGTGTGAAGTAGGCTGGTCTTTAATTTGTATGTGGGCATGTGTGTTGGAGTTCTTACTGGACTTCTTGAAAGATAAGTTTTTATAAGGTTTGAAGTGGTTGTTTGACTATTATCCTTTCTATTAATTTATCCATATATATGCACTAGATACATTCTATATTTATCTATTTATAGTGCCATTTTCTCGTTTAAAGTTTCTTCTCTGAAGTTCATTCTGTTATTGCAGCTCTTGGAGATTATTGTAGACACATTTGATACAATAGTAAGTTCATGCGCTCATTTAGATACAAATTACCAAATCATAAAGTTTTTGGAAAGCATTGAAGATACCATTTCAAGAAATGGTTTTGGTATGAAAGCGAAATTCTCATGGACCAATGAAAAAAGTTAATGCAGTTATCGACTTCATGGGCAGTGCTTTGTCCTTAGTGTTCCAGGTAAATGAAACAAGCTCTTGCAGTAAAATAGGACAATTAGATATGTAATTTTCATATATTGTAGTTGTGTTTTGTAATGTAATGTATAAATATCAAATAATGTAATTAGTTAAAAAGGTAATTAGTTTTATTTTATTTTATTTTTGGAAGGAGACACTTCTTATAAAATTAACCAGAAATATTTTTTGTTTTATATATATAAAAAAAGATGCTTTTCAACATTTTTTCTTGAAAAAGTTGTAATAGAATATAGGCTTTTAGATTTTTTTTTTTTTAAATTATGCTTTTCAACATTATCTTTTTCTAGAAAAAAAAAATTAACATGTAATAAGCTTTTGTTAAAAAAAAAAAAAAAAACCTGGCATAGCACGGAACCCGGATTTCCGGGTTGTAAAAACCCAGATTTATTCGAGTTCTGGCTTGGATCATAACCCGCACTAATCCGGTCTGAAACCCAGCTATGGTTTGAAACCCGAGTTCCATGCCGGGTATACCCGGATTCCCGGTCTAGAACCTGGATTAACTGTCCTATTTGTCACCTCGAGTTTTTTTTTGGGATCAGGGTTCTACTATTGTTTCTTGTTATCAGTTATACTTGAGTTCATTTATTATGCTATTTTTTTTTTCAATTTTAGTTCTCTTCAATTATTTAATGGGGAATATGGCAGTCTTCTTGAAGTAAATCTATGTCAATCCAGTGACCAGATGCATTTGACTTTAAATTAGGGCCTGAATTTGACGTTTAAAACTTGTGTCTTCAACTCCATTCATATAGTTTTCTTTATGATAGATTTTATTATTTTCTAATGTTATGTTTCGCTTTTGAAGGTGAAATATTTGGAGGAATTTACATTAACAGTGATGATAGGAATGATACTGAAATTCTTCTGCAAGCCCTGGGAAAGTGCTGCTCTTCCAATTCCCATTTATGGACAATAACAGATTCTTGTGATGAAAATGGACAGAGGAAAATTCCAGGTGTTCTTTCTGCAATTAAGGGTCCATGGGCTATCATCTATTGGCAGGTAACTGGTAAGTTACTATTTGTTTTGATTGCATATATGCGATATCTTCTTTTCTAGCATCTTATTTCTTAAGTTTGGTTTTTTATGAGTAGAGGATGGGTCTATTTATAGGGTGGGACCCTCGACTATTAGTTGCAACTAAAAACGTTCGTAAAAGAAGAAAGGTTGGCAAAAATTAATTAATTCAAGACTTGTAGATGTTGATTGGTTGGTATAATAAGTTGTTGGCATGTTTGTTGGTGTCAACCACAATTCTAAATATAAATGTTGAATAGAAGAAATGTTGGTATGTTTGTATATGTGATTATTGGCTGAATGGTTAGCAAAATATATTTACTGAATAATTAGGTTGAGGGAAAAAATAGTTGAAAAATAATAATTTTATTTTTTAATAAAGTTATTAATTAAAATGTTAAGTGTATCTGTAAAATATTAAAAAAATTATCAAATATTATTAAAATATATAATATTTTATTATTATTTAGGCTTTAAGATAGCTAGTCCAATGTGGACTAATCTAGCTAGAAGTCCATGTTATGGCCAAAAGATAACATTCTAGCTAAATTTTAGACTAGGCCATTGCTAATGCTCTTAGCATCCTTTGATTGGCTGCATTAGAGTTTAATTAACACAACCTGATGGATTCCATCGAAATGCTGTTGTGGTTTGTCACTCTTGATTCTTTTCTATAATTAAACATCAATAGGTCTACTTGTATAACTGTTCCAATGGTTACATCGGGTTACATTTTGTGTCCTATTTTGTTACATTTTCTACACTTTCTGTCTCGTTTTCTTACATTTTGTACACTTTCTACAAAAACCCCTACTGATATTCTCATAATTCTACTTCTTCCTGTATAACTTAAACTTTTTATTGGGGCGTATGTATTGTTAACCTTTTCCTCACCCTAATAACCTAAGTATACAACTAAGTTATTTACCGTAACCACTCTTGTGTAGGGATTAATTATATGTGTTAAAGACATGTCTCACAGGCCAATCTGCAACCGTTCACCAAAAATCGCCAAGGAGGCTAGTAGGGCTTCACCTGAAAACACTCCGATACTTAAGTCAATGAAAGGAAACATCTGTCAAATTATTCTCTCTATTATCAAAGATTACTTGGTATATATCGACATGCTTGCGATACTTATCTTATCTAGGATTTATCGGTGTGGATCATTACTTGGTATTTTGAACAATCTTATTACTTTCCGGTGTCGTTATCCTTCCGTAAAAGATGGTGAGAGGCACATCTTCTCTTAGACTCTTCTTCCTTATCCCATTGCAGCCCCTAGATCTACCCTCTAGGTTTTTGTAATATGATAGGCCTCTTTCGGTGTCTCGGGCCTTTTGGTCTGAATAGTCCCTCTAGTTACCCCACCAATTCCCTTTGCCTTTTGGCGGAGGGAATTTATATTGATCAGCTTTGCTGTCGTAGGAGTGCTGGGTGTCTCCACACGGGCCTTCTTTTTGCCTTTAATGCTCATGCGCATGTGTCACTTCTTGTTTCTTTTTTGTGTATGGGCCTTGGTACATGGAGGGTGAACGGCTATGGACATAGGCCCATACTATCCACGGCCCTCAGGTGCCCGCTGGCCCCTTTTTCTTTGCCGTTTTGTACCTTTTTTTTTTAAATACCGAGGATTGCCCATCATTTCCCACTGCTATTAGCAGAAAAAGTAGACATTTTTCTTGTGACGGTTATACTTCCTTTCCAGTGCCGAAGTATACTTTCTTTGTCTATTGGCATTCTGCATTATGTCTTTCTTCAAATACCCCATCTTCTATCCTCCCTCATTCCTTTCTCTGTTGCTTTTTTAGCTTTTCGAATCTCTTTCTTGCCTTCTTTCTATGTTTGTTCTGATCCTTCATATTGTTTTACTTCTATCAATTTCAATGGCCCATTCTAGTGAATGTGAGGTTTCTGAGAATCCCTTCGAAATCCCTGAGGGGACGACTTTTGCTGGGTACCGATGGAGTTTGAGTATCTGAGAAAAGCATTTTGCCAAGATTCGGGAAGAATTTCGTATTCCTGAAACCGTTATCTTGGTGGCTCCTAAGTCTGGATGCTGCGACGACGAGGGTTTTGCTAGTAAAATGGCTATACCGTCCCCCTCCTGCAACATGGGTTGAGGCTCTCCTTCTGCCGCCCTCTTCGTGACATTTTGAACCTCCTTAACATAACTCCTGCTCAACTACACCCTTTTGCGTTGAGGGTATATCTCTGAACTTGTATTGTCTTCCGCATGATTCTAGAACTTCTCTGCAACCCTTACCTTGACCTGACTGGTAGGGAATTTTTGGCATTTTAAAACATGAGGGAGGCTACCAAGGGTAATGTGGTTAGCTTCTGCAAGAAAGATAATAGGCAGACGCTAGCCCGATTTGAGACTCGTTATTCTAACGCTAAGGCGTGGACATCCAAGTTGTTTTTTATCACTGGTCAAGGTTGGCAGTTCCCCGCCTCAAAAGATGCCTTCAGGACTTTCCAGTTCATTCAATCTAGCGTCTCATTCCTGACGAAAAGAAATTGTGGCTCAAAATGGAACCTTTGTCACACCGCGAACTAGCTCGGATTGAGACTATCTATTCCTGGGCTGAGGCTAATCCTGAAGAGCTTCACACTGATCTCTTGTTGACCTCTGCCCACATTGATCAGCTCTTGATGTCTCCCAACCGATCTTATTTTCAAGAGCGTGACTTTATGATCTCAGCCATCATTCCTCCTCCCACGCCAATGGCAGCCACCGAAAAAGGGCCCGTTTTAGAGACTCTTCTCCCCTTCCTCCTCCTCAAAAGAAAACCTTGGCGCCATCTGAGGGAGCCCAGGACCAGACACCTCAGGAGGATGTACAATCTCAGACGCCCACTCAGCTAGCCAGCCCCAAGCCCCTGTTGCCTCGGCTGGAGGATACCGCCTTATTCTAGGGGGGCGAGCTCAACCAAATTTCTACCTCGCCAATTACCACCGTTCTTCCCTCTTCATGGGCGTCCTTGTCGCCACCGCGTCCTTGTGGCCTTAGGGACGTGGAGGGTTTAGCCAACTTAGCCCTTTTTGACCTGGCCGCCTTCCTCCAAGTTGTGTTTAGTTCACAGGAGCATTCTATGGCCTCTGTTCCTGCGTTTGAGTTTCCTGTCCTGGAAGGGCGAGTGAGGCAAGTCGAGCTAGATACCGCAGTTGTGGCCGCCCTAAACCTTAACTCCGTTACCAAGGTTAGGGCTTGTTCGCCCCCTCCTTCTAGTGGTGCCCACGAAGAGGCGGCCCACATTTTTCCAATAGGCAGCCAAGAGAAGGCATCGGATGTCTTGCCCACAAGGGGCCTTTCCACCCGATGAGGCTGAGTAGATTGACACAAGAAGGGATGCTTCAGGCGGTGAGGTTGGTTCACAGCACACCACCCCAGAGAGTCTACCCGCTACCATCTCCAGGGGAAGAACCCCCTTGCCAGTTGGCAGTGATGCAGGACTCTCTCTCCCTTCCCTTCATGCCTCTTCTTTTGGGGGGGACATTGACTCCCTCATTGAGAAGGAGTGGGAGAATTTCCTACTGGAAGATGCCCGCCTTCGTGAGGCCAATCTGGCTTTCCTGCCACTCCCTCTGCCCCCTATGCGCTTGGGGGATTCATCTGGGAGGATAGCAGCTTCGTCTGCGAGGTCTGTTGAAGCCTCACCTTTAAGCCCTAGTGAGATTGTTGGGGGGGTCTCTAGTGGTGATGGTTCCTCAACGACTGTTAGCTCCCAAGTTGAGTCCGTTGCCCAGATGACCACTCGTTTGAGAGGCGGGCTCTCTGAGGTATTGTGCAGTCTGTCCCATTTTTTATATACTCTTTTCATTTTTGAGCCTCTTCTCAAATTGGTTGTTTGTTTTCCTTCTTGCAGGGCGTTAATGACCTAGCTGCGTTGATAATGGCCTATCGTGCCTGCCTTGAGGAGGAGGTCAAGGAGTGGCGCAAGCTATGCTATATAGCTAGGCGTGCCTCTGAGAAGTGGCAGGTTGACGAGGCTGGAAATCCTACTAGAGCAGATTGAAGGTTACTCTCACTCTTTGCAGGGTGATTTGGAGATACATGAGGCTGAACTTCTCGAGTTGCGCGACGTTGTTCGCCTAACAAACGAGGTCAAGGCTAAGGATGACTTTGCCCTAACCCTCCTTCAATCTGATAGGGATTCAGCCAAGCTGCAACTTTTGGAGGCTCAGAAAAACTTTGATGCTGAGTGCTCACGTTTGAATTCTGAGCTTGCTGCCTGTTATGGGATGTTGACTTCTCTCCAGGGTCACCTGGGCCGTTCTCAAGAGGGTTTAAATGAGGCAAACTCGGCTCTTGGGGTTAGTCAATAGAGGCTTGCTGAGAAGACAGGTGAGCTAATTGCTGCTCAGGAGGAAATTGCTCGACTTCGTGCCCAGTTGGCTAGTGTCCCTGCAACAAGGGATCAGGCCCTTACATATGGGCATGGTCATGGTATTTTGAAATTGAGGAACCGTCTCCTAGCTGCGCCAGCCACCAATCTTAGGCTTTTTGAGCGAGATTTGTTCCATCCTGAGGAAAGCGCCTGCTGCGAGGTTGATGAGTTTGGGCAAAAGGAGATGCCTGAAGCTTCATAAATGTGCCCCGGGCATTCCCGCCTGATGATGCCCCTTAACTTGAGTCTTCTTCTTTTTGTATCTCTGTATTTTGTACATTTGTGATAATGGATTTTCTTTTGTTTTGATGAATGCTAGTTAATTTTGTCGTTGTATACTTTAGTTTTGTTGTTGCATGCTTTTGCTCTTGGTCTTTATTTATGGTTGGGCAGTTTTGGCATTGTTGCCCTTGGTTTGTTAGGTTGTTTGAGGTTAGTGGGTTCTGAGGACCCGTGCACCACCCTTCATGGCACCGTAAGCTGCTAAGGCTTGTCTTTAGTATTTAGGGTCGGTGTGGTTTGAGGACCTACGCGCCATTTTTTCATGGCATCGCAAGCTACTAAGGCTTGTCTTTGGTGTTTAGGGTCGGCGTGGTCTGAGGACCTACGCGCCCTCTTTTCATGGCATCGCAAGCTGCTAAGGCTTGTCTTCGGTGTTTAGGGTTGGCATGGTTTGAGGACCTACGCGCCATTTTTTCAAGCCACCGCAAGCTGCTAAGGCTTGCCTTTGGTGTTTAGGGTCGACGTGGTCTGAGGACCTACGCGCCCTTTTTTCACGGCACCACAAGCTGCTAAGGCTTGCCTTTAGTATTTAGGGTTGGCGTGATCTGAGGACCTACGTGCCCTTTTTTCATGGCACCGCAAGCTGCTAGGACTTGCTTTTGGTGTTTAGGGTCGACATGGTCTGAGAACCTATGTTTTTTCATGGCACCGCAAGCTGTAGGGCTTGCCTTTGGTGTTTAGGATCGGCGTGGTCTAAGGACCTACGTGCTCTTTTTTCATGGCACTGCAAGTTGCTAGGGCTTGCCTTTGGTGTTTAGGGTCGGTGTGGTCTGAGGACCTACGTTTTTTCATGGCACCGCAAGCTCCTAGGGCTTGCCTTTGGTGTTTAGGGTCGACGTGGTCTGAGTACCTACGCGCCCTTTTTTCCTGGCCTGCATTGGATCGATATTTTTCCATGGGAACTCTTTTCATTGTAGAGAAATAATAATAAAGCGCACTATGCTCATAAATAATGATAATGCAAGTTTTGACAAAATGTAAAGAAAAAGAGGAACACTACAAAAGTTACTGATAAAATTTTTTCAAGTGCTCTACATTTCATGGGTGTGGCAATTCTTTGCCTTGGCTGTCTTTTAACCGATAAGATCTAGGTTTGTTGTTGGCCACTACTAGGTAAGGACCTTCCAATCGTGGTCCCATTTTTCTTTCACCTTGGGTAGTCACCCCGCTCTTCTTTAGGACCAGGCCACTCACTTTAAAGGTTCTAGGTCTTACCCTTTTGTTGAAATATTGCTCGGCTCTTGTCTTTTCCTACAGCATCCGGGCTTCTGCCATCTCCCTTTCTTCCTCTAGTAAGTCGATGTTTTCCTCTATTTTTTTTATTGTTCTGGGTGCTCAAAAAATGGCTCGTTCTGTAGGTTGGTAACCCTATTTCCATTGGGGCAACCGCCTCACATCCGTATGCCAGCGTAAATGGGGATTCTCCTGTTGAATTTTTTGCTATAGTTCTGTACACCCAAAGTACACCTAGCAACTCGTCTGCCCAGTCCCCTTTTTTCTCCATGACCTTTTTCTTAAGGGTTGAAAGTAACGCCTTGTTTGTTGCTTCATCTTGACCATTTGCTTGGGGATGGCTTGGGGAGGAGTACTTTATCTTGATCTTCAACTCAGCGCACCATTCCTTGTAGTGGTCTGAGTTGAACTAGGGCCCATTATCCGTTATAATACTTTGGGGGATTCCGAACTTGCAAACAATATTTTTCTGTAAGAACTTTGTCACGGTCTTGCTTGTGATGGTTGCCAGTGGTTTCGTTTCCGCCCACTTTGTGAAATAATCCACTGTGACTATCATAAATTTAACTCCCCCTTTTCCTGGTGGAAAGGGTCCCTCCAAATCTACACCCCATTGGGCGAAGTGCCATGGCGCTATTACAAATGTTAACCGCTCAGGGGGGCGTGTGGTATTGGTGCATACGTTTAGCATTTGACACACTTCTTGCTGAACTCTCATGCGTACCCCGCCTGGACCACTTTTTTGGCTAAAGTTCTTCCGCTGGAATGATAACCACATATCCCCTCGTGTATCTTCGCTAGGACGTACTGTGCTTCTTGTGTGGAGATGCACCGTAGTAAGGGGGTTGAGAATCCCCTTTTATAAAGGACTCCCTCGATGAGCTGGAATCTAGTCACCTTTTTCTTCACCCTCCTCGCCTCATTTTTTGTTTCTGGCAATTTTTCTTCTTCTAAGTATTCCAAAATCTTGCTCGCCCATTCTGGAGTGTTAGATCCCAAGACGCCTACTTCGATGCCAACTGCTGGGACTTTGACGACCGTCCTTTCTACTTGCCACAGTAGAGGTACCTCTTCTATCCTTGATGTCGCTAGTGCCAACTTGTCTGTGACCTCATTGTCTGCCCTTGGTATCTGAGTTATGGTGAAATACGAGAAGAGGTCGCAAATTTCCCAGACTTTTGCTAGATAGTTTTTTAATTTTTCACCTTTCGTAGCATATAGGCCTTACACTTGATTTACAACCACTTGCGAGTCTAACCTGGCTTATATCACAGTCACCCCCATTAGTGCGGCCATAGACAATCCTGCTATCAGTGCTTCGTACTCTGCTTCGTTGTTTGTTACTTTGAATGCTAGCGTCACCATGTAGTGTTGTCCCTATCCATTAGGACTCAATAAATGCACTCCTAGGCCTCCACCTTCTCGGCAAGATGAGCCATCTATGAATAGTACCCATGGCTTTTCCGATGGTTCTATCGTTTCTTCTTGGGGAAATCCCAAGAATTCTGCCACAAAATCTGCCAACGCTTGTCCTTTGATAGCCTTCCTCGCTCGTACTCTAAGTCGAACTCACTTAGCTCAATCGACGAACCTATTAATCGGCCTATGCTGTCCGATTTTTTTAGGACTTTTGCTAGGGGGTCTCCATGAGTACTCTTACTGTGTGGGCTTGGAAGTAAGGTCGAAGCTTTCTGACTGCTATTACTAGAGCGAAAGCCAACAGTTCAATTCAAGGGTACCTTGCTTTAGCCCCTCTGAGTGCTCGACTTACGTAATATACTGGATGCTAGGCAGCCTCCTCCTCCTTTACTAGGACGACAGATACAGCATGCGGGGAAACTGCTAGATATGCATAAACTACGTCACTTTGCTCTGGTTGTATCAATAGGGGCGAACTGGCCAGATATGCCTTTAATTTTTTGAACACCTCGTCACATTGTTCATTCCAAGGATGTACCTTCCACAGTACTTGGAAAAAAGGGAGGCGCTTATCTGTTGATCTGGCTATGAATCTTCCCAAGGCGGCCACTCTACCCGCCAGCCGTTGGATCTCGTTCAGGTTCTTTGGCGGTTTCAAGTTGAGTATGGCTTTTATCTTATCTGGAGAAGCCTCGATTCCTCTTTCAAATACAATGAAGCCTAGGAACTTTCCCGACTGGACCCCGAAAGCATACTTTGCTGGGTTCAACCTCATTTTATAGCGGCGTAAGATCTCGAACGTCGTTCACAAATCTGTAAGGTGTTGGGTGTTTGAGCTGTAAAATTGCATATTTTAGCTATTTAAAACCAATGTATTTCAATTGCTTCGTGACATTATTTATTGGTTTTAGATGGAAAAATAGTTAATAAGCATAAATTCGAGTTGTGATTTTTAATTGATTAATATCATGTTTATGCTTAATTTTATAACTATGATTTAATTGAAAAATATTTCCTCACATATATAATATATTTTTAATAATCTTTTTTCCTTTTAATTTATTTCGAGTGTTATTTTAATTTTTTTCAGTTCAAATAAAATTCACGAGATCCTGTTCTGAGTCACGACACATGCAATATCAAAGTCTAAGAAGGGGGCTGAAACCAAATGGAAGCACTGGATTTTCAGAATTTACGGAAAGAGAATCGGTGGTGATTTAAAGAATTGGCTGGTTCTACTCTTTTATATTGGAGGTGCCGTGATTTAAGGAGGAGAAGGGAGAGACGTGGGACACTCGGTCTTGACGTTGGCGGAGAGAGCTGGACTTTTAGAGTGAAAAGAAATGATGGAAGAGGGCTGAAAGTCAAGGGGATCGACTGGAAGTTTTTTTTTAATTGGAAAGGAAGTTGGAATTCGGTGCTTGAAGGGTGTGAAAGTCGGTGCATGATTAAAAGGAGAAGAGGAGTGTCATGCTTGAATTTTCAACCAAGGGAGGATATATTTTTTCAAGCAAGCATACATGAGGAACGTTGGAGGGAGGTGAGAAGTGTCATGCTGGTTCTTGAATTTTCTGGAAGCAAGTCGGTTTTAAAAAGGAGTTGGGTGAGTGAAAGGAAGGGAGGTCGGTTGGGGATTAATTTTTCTGGGCAGTTTTAATTCTCTAGCAGGAGAGTCGGTGATTTATTTTTCTGGAGTTTAAGGAAGTCGGTTGGAACTAAAACTCAACACATGCACATGCAACAACAGAAAAAGTGGACAGCAACACACAGCAAAACAGCAGCACGGCACATGCAGAAAAATGATGCAGCAGAAATTCACCTCACAGCTCACGGATGCAGAGAACAAAGAAAAGCATGCAGAATATCACACTTAAAGCAGAAAGTCAAAGCAGGAAAACCACAGCACATGCAGCAGCATCAATCACGGCAAACCAAACCTCAATGCACAAGTCTCTCACGGCACCTCAACACACAAAGCTGCAACCCATGACAGCAAACCAATACATGCATCATTCGGACAGCAGCAGAAAAACGTACAGGAAATCCATGGACAATTCAAACCGAACTCATGACTCGGCAGCTCACACAGAAAATAGAAAAGAAAGAACACATGCATTAAAACGTGATTGATGCAAAGCTGGAACTCACGGAAGACACATGCACATGCAGAAAAAAAGGAAAATACAATGCAGAAAATAAAGTGAAAAAGTCACGGAGCACTTGCAGCAAGAAATCAACATAAACGGAAAGGGAGTTAGCTGTCTTCGGCTTGAGACACTTCAGCTGGAAACAAAATACAAAAGAAAAAAAGAAACAAAGTTTACTTGAGGTTGAGGGAGTTTACGGACAGAAGACGGAACCAAGTTGACATTCAAGAAGAATTTTACGTTGAGGGAGCGATCACTACGCTTGGACGGACAGAAACAGAGTATCTGGAAAAAAAACAGTTGGGTTTACGGCAGCTAAAGTGGACTTGGTTGGTGCAGCTAAAGTGGACCATTTAGGGTTGGCTTACTCTATTTAAAGGAGTTTTATTTTGCAGAATAGGAGGGGGGGACTTCCCCTCCTAGCTGGAGTGAGACTTGGCTGGGAGGTGGAAGGGAAAGGCTGGAATTAGTTTGATGGAGGTTGTACGTGGGATTTATTTTCTTGATGGGAGAGAAATTAAATAGACGTGTAGGGAAAAGGAGGTGTGACTTGCTTTGGGAGAGAGTCTGTGCGTGAATTTGCTGGGAGGAGATGTGCTGGACAGTTTCGGGGAGAAAATTCTGGAGAGGAGAGGAGTCGGTCATAGAGAGGGAAGTAGAGTGAAGAGTTGGGAGGAAAGTTGGTGGATGTTTTTAATTGGGGAGGAGTGAGTCGGTGCAGGGATTTTTCTGAGAGTAGAGTACTTAATTAAATGGGAGAGGGAGACGTGAGGAAATGAGGTGTGAAGGTCGGTGGTTTATTAAATGGAGAGGGAGACGTGCTGTAATGGAATTTGCTGGAGTTGAGGCAGGTGTCGGCTGGAATTTGGGTTGCTGAAAGTGCAGGGGTACGTGGAGTGAATTTGTTGAAAGTTGAGAGGGAGTTTGATGGGGATTTGCTGGAGTTGAAAGAGTGTCAGCTGGAGTTTATGTTGAAGTTGTAGTCAGTGCAGAAATTGAGAAGTAGGAGAGAAAAGTGAGGTGGGTGCATGATTAGAGTGAGTGTCGTGCTGGAATAAAAAGGAAAAAAGAGATTTGGTCATAAAGAGCTAAAGGGAGTTGAGTAGGAAATTGGAGGTAAGTACGTGGGGAGTTGAGAGAGGCTGAGAGAATTTTTCTGGAAGCTTGAATTGAAGAGGATGTTGGGATTTATTTTTTTTTGAGATAGTTTCGGTGAAGGGGAGTTCTTGCCCAGCCTTGCTAGCTTCATTTCTATTTTCTGCATTTCAACAATGGCGTGGATTTAATTCCCTCTGTATCAGCGGGATTTTCAGATTTTGTTATTTCTAAATTGTTGCTTAGTATTTCTTATGCTTTATTTTAGTTTTCTAATAAATAATGTTTATGTGATTTCTATAGTATTTGTAATAAATATGGTTGGCAAATTTTCATACTAAGGTTAGAGGTGAAGTTTGATGATTTGGAAATTGTTTTCGGATCGTCGACAAATTTATTTTGCGATTTTGATCGATTGAAGGATTTTATTATTGAAAATTTTGATTATCTATATATTTATCTTGATTCATTGTGATTTCCGAATACAGTGAATGCTTGAGAAATCCCTGTGATAGTCAAAAAAGTTTTGTAAGTGTTTTAATCATCGATCGCTCATGCTCAATCATTAGTAATTATTTTCTTGATCTTAAATGCTAAATCTTCCAATTAAACGGAATCATTATTCTAGTTTAATTGAAGTAATTCGATCGGAAATAATATTTTAAATTATTAAACAGATCCTCGAAACCTTAGTCTTTTTCCATATCAATACAGCTTATCATTTTAGTTTTGTTTTGTCACGATAAAAATCATCATTTCTATAACCTCATTTTATTTTTAATCGCGCATCTCTTTTAGTATTTTATTTTCATTTGTTTGAGAGAATTTTTCACATAAGTCAATCCCTGTGGATTCGACCCTGTAAGGTACTACAACACCTGTATACTTGCAGGTAAAACTGCACTAAACTTTGGTTCATTAATTTGAGTCAAAGTTTAGGCGCAATATTGGGCGGGTTCCTTACTCTTTATTTCAACAAGTCATCCACATATACCTCCATAGATCTCCCAGTCTGCTGCTTGAACATTCGATTTATCAGCCTTTGGTTGGTCGCCCTGCATTCTTCAAACCGAATGGCATAACTTGGTAACAATACAACCCTCGGTTTGTGATGAATGAGGTTTTCTCCTCATCTGCCACGTTCATTCGTATTTGGTTGTAACCTGAGTATGCACCCATAAAGCTCAACATATGATGCCCCGTTGTTGCATCTACAATGACATCGATGGGTGGTAATGGGAAGCTGTCCTTGGGACAAGCTTTGTTTAGATCTGTGAAATCTACACACATCCTCCATTTCCCGTTCGCCTTTTTTACCATAACTACGTTGGACAACCACTCAGGATAATGGGCTTCCCTGATGAAACTAGCTACGAGCAATCTTTCCACCTCTTCATTAATAGGGCATACTTTTCTGCACTGAATGATCTTCTTTTCTATCGTACTGCTTTGTGTGTTGGGTCTATGCCCAAGCAGTGTTCGATGACATCATTATCTATACCAGGCATCTTTTCATGGCTCCTTGCGAAGATATCCTGGTGCTCTATCAGCAGCTATTTTAGGGCTTCCCTATTTTCCGGTGGGACCTATGTCCCGATTCGTGTAGTGATCTAAGGGCGGTTGGCATATGATGTCACAAGCTTCAATGGTTCATTGACTTCGGCATGTTGTTGGCTCTGGTCGTTCTTGACATATCTTCCTCAAAAGCTAGTGTCGTAGGTGGGGGATGGGGTGGCGAGGCTTCATTCTTCTCTTCCACAATACAGACCTTGCTTTTGACCTTTCGTAATTCCTGTATGTAGCATTCCCGTGCTAGGGCCTGTTCGCCTCTTGCCTCACCTACACCCTATCGGTCGGGAACTTCATCTTGAGATGGTAGGTGGACGTTACCGCCCTAAGGTGGTCAAGTGTTGGTCTCCCCAATATAGCATTGTAAGAAGAGGGAGCTTTTACTACTAAGAAATCTGTCATGGTGGACACCGTCCATGTTCCAGTTCCAACTGTTACTAGGAGGGTGATCGCCCCTACGGGCTGGATGGTATCTCGCGAGAAACCCTTTAATGGCATTGGGGAGAGTCTCAATTTGTTGACCTCGATGCCCATTTTTACGAATACCTCCCAAAATAGTATATCGGCAGCGCTGCCATTGTCTACCAGCACCTGACTGGTCATATAGTTGGCTATCATGAGCGTGATTACTAAGGCGTCGTCACGCGGATATAGAACTCCTTGTCTGTTCACCTCTTCGAAGGATATCACCATTCTGTTGTTGCTAAGTTTTGGAAGCTATCTGCTAAAAACACCTCTTCATATCTTGCTTTTCGTGCATATGCCTTCCGACTGGACGTTGAAATACCGCCCCCAGTAAAGCCTCCTGCTATGGTTCTTATCTCTCCAATGGGTGCCTTGTTCCCGCTACTTCTTTGGGGGGGGGGGGGGGGGGGGGGGGNGGGGGCTCTATCAGCCCCATTTTGGCGGTTCTTGGCTTGGTGCCTTTTTTCTGGACTTTGACTATGCCAGGTCTCTTGTCTAGACTCTTGGCGCCTTCTCGGCCTCAATCGTTCTGCGACCACTCATTCTAACTCACCAGTCTCTGCTAATTTCGTTACTCTTTTCTTCATGGTCATGCAATCTTCAGTCCAATGTGAGCTTGCCTGGTGATATTTGCAGTATTGACTGCCAGTCTTGGTAGGGCGCGGTCTCCTCTTTCCTTCCCTTCCTCTCGTATGCCTAGATTATTGTGTATCAGCCTAGGACCATGATCTGAGCGCCTCTCCAGCGCTCTTTCTTGCCTACTTGCCTTAGCTTTTTTGTCAACCTGCCCGTTTCTTCGTTTGGTCCCCCTATCTTCTTTACTAGGATCCACTAATGCTTGTAGAGTGTCTTCCGCGTTAACAAAGTCATTAGCCCTGTCCATGAATTCTCTGAGGGTGGATGGAGTCCTTCGGGCCAACTCCACCATAAAAGGA